>JAHPZR010030540.1:0-12415 GCA_019787425.1 Platygyra sinensis | reverse complement strand
TTTGTTCTCAACGACAATAGAACAAAAGTAAGACCAAAATATCTTCAGGGAGGGTAGGAAAGGCAATTGTCCTCACATGCCTTTTTATGGCTGGTTACGGCCGGCACATTGGGGGTGGGTTTTTCGCACGGCCAGTTACGGCCGGCACGGGAGACAATGGTTAAATTGAAATAGGGGTAAGATTTGGACTCAAGCAACTTCAAGGGGTAAATGAGTCTGCATCAGGCTCCATACAGCTGGAGCTTATCCTGGTTTTTGTACTATTACACAACAAGACAATTTTTTAAATCGTGTAACCATGCTTTAAAATTACCTTGTTTCAGTCTTAGCACTATGTGTGGCACAGGCAGCCTAAGCTCTCGTTGTGAGGAATTATTATGCAAACATTCAGCTCGTGAAACGTGACATTTAATCTTTATGCAAACATTCAGCTCATGAACATGACATAGTTACCATCCTCATCTACTGTCACATAAACTGTGTTATTGCACCATTACTCTTAGCAGTTGTGGAATCTATGATTACGTAATGGTCTTAATCTGGAAACTTGCTTGGGACATGCCCATGAGTGATAGAAAAGCAAATGAGTATCACGCTTTTACAGAGGGTTCGGAATTTCCGAAGTTCGCTACGAACTTGGCAATTTCATTATGTAGTTGTCAATCAAATCATGAACTTCGAAACGAAGTTGTGAATTTCACGCTGAATTTCGTTGGGAAGTTGCGAATTTCGTCGCTAGCGAAGTTCGCGTCATTCGATGTAGTTGGTTTGGTAATATAACTACACATGAATTTAAACAAAGTGAAAACATTTCTCAACCAAGCAAGGCTTATTTTATGATGTTTACTTCTGAAATGTAAATTATTTGAGGTACAGAGGGACTCCACATCACAGACAGATGGCGCGACTTGTATCTGGTTTACAGTGGTAATGTAAATACGAAAGTTCAACAACACGACAGTGAAATATTTTGTTTTTTTCGGCAATTTCTAGAATGACGTATGTCCTGTGAAAAGGTTTTTTATCTCTGATATAATTAAATGTAAAGTACTTTTAAACCACTATGCGTGGAAGTTCTATATGAATTAAGCTACGTACCCGAGAAAAAACCAACACGACAGAAATTGTAATCTATTTTTAGGCAGGTATCGGATGACATCTGGGAAAATTCAGTTGCAACATGTTATAACGCATTTTAAAACTAGTAATTCCTAATCGACGTGACCACAACATCTAATTCCGAGACAATTTCACCGAATGGCGCGAACTTCTCTCGCAATGAACTTGTTAACTTCCCAATGAAGTTCGGCGTGAAATATTCACAACTTCATTTCCAAGTTCACAATTTGATTGACAAGTACGTAATGAAATTGCCAAGTTCGTAGCGAACTTCGGAAATTCCGAACAAACTTCGGAACCCGTTCGTCAAAAGTTATGTGAAACCCTCTGTAATGGCACTATTGATAAACGGCTTTCTTCCTTAAAGTCAAAATATATTTTTTTGTGCTATGAGTAAAGGACAAGCAAAGTAGTCAAGATAGTTGCACAATCTGAAGTTTATGCTATCCACAGCTAATTTTAGAATGCTTAGGGTTTTCCCCCTGCAAGTTCTGGCAAGTTCTAGTTTACCTCAGTGAATACTAAATTTTCCTTCAAATCTTTTCACTCACTTCGATAAGCCTAAGAATTCACCAGAATTGCCTAATCCCACAAGAAATATTTGCAAATGTTCAAATAAATTAATGACCAATACTTCTGGTGAAATAAACTCTCAAAGTAAGCAGGATATTGTCATGTAGCGAAAGTGAAATCTACCACGTCAGTGCATTATCTGGCTGATGTAATACCTTTCTTAGCGTACGTAATATTCCCTTTGAACCCAATGCTTCGATAAAGCCAGAAAAATGTCTTTCACACACAATAAAGACAAAATAATCACCCAAACATCTACCTTCACGTTTCTTGTCTGCAAGCAGTCCTTGTTGACTCACTGATGACTATAGACACGCAATCAACTGATCAATCTGTAGCACAACAACTGACCACTACACACGAACTGTTTACCCCCTGTAGCCGATTGCACCATAAGCCGCAAATGTTGCAAAATCTTTGATGACGTAATGGTCTTAATCTGGAACTTTTCCTAAGATTTGTCTGGGCATGGACGGTATGAACAATTTGACACCAAGGCTATAAACAACCGCTTTCTCTCTTAAAAGTCACAATTAAATTTAGTCCAGGTTTTCTTTACGAGTAAGGAGCTGGCAAAGTAGTCACGCGACTCACATAATTCAAGAGTTACGCTGTCCAAGGCTATTTTTAGTACGGTGGTTATTTCCCTACCAGTGACGTGATCCTTGCATGTTCTGACACGGTTTTTTGCTTCGAATCGAACCCTTCGATAAAACCAAAAGAAAATGCATTTCACACAGAATAAAGAACACAATGTGTGTTATATTTTCGTGTATTAATGTTTCAAAAGCTTTTGGTGAATAAACATTACAGGTTGCGTGATTCAAAGTCCTGGCCTGGACTTGGCCGAGCGGAGGTCTTGGTCTGTTCGACAAAACTAAAAAAAATAAATAAATAAACTGCTTTCAGAACATGACCCGCGCACACTTTAGAAAAAAATAAACCAGAACATGACCCGTGCATGCCTACGGCTGGGTGGGTGGGTAATTAATTAATTAATTAATTGATAAATAAATAAATAAATAAATAAATAAATAAATAAATAAATAAATAAATAAATAAATAAATAAATAAATAAATAAGCCCTGTGTAAAACTAGAACCGCTCCTTGGCCCCAGGCTGCACAGTTAACTAGAAGTTTTTCTACCCCTATTAAACTTACAGCTGCTTATTTCCTCAGCATTAATTTTGTCTTGTGCCCATTTGTCAGTCCAAAATATACCCATTTTGCACTTTGGCATGTGGAAGAGGACCACAGTCATGCAATATTGGACTGATATGATTTGTGTGTTTAATCATAATTCACTGTATATAAACTTAAATAATTACTTTTAGGTACCAGATGCCATCCTAAAATGCCAGCGTGCAGGAATTGTGGTGCGCATGGTTACTGGTGATAATGTAAACACTGCAAGATCAATTGCTTTTAAGTGTGGAATTCTGAAAGCAAACAGTGAGTTCCTTGTTCTGGAAGGCAAGGAGTTTAACAAGCGCATCCGTGATTCCTCTGGCAAGGCAAGAGATCGTCATGAACTGTCTTATTGTTGTTTTCTAGTGCAATGCACCTTACCAGAGCACAATCATGTTCGGTTAGAGGACTTGTGTTTTAACTTTCTTCCATTTAAATTATTTTTAGTTGAGTTTGAGTTTTAGAGGGGATGTGACTATGAACCAAATCTTGCATTGTGACTAGCTAATAGTGACTTTAAAAAAGTTTGTTGGGTGGTTATGGTAAGGTACATCACACTGTTAAAATAAAAGTAATCATTTTAACTGAAACTATCTTCCTGTGATATTGTCATCCAAAGTTTGCATTCATAACTCTAGGTAAGCCAGAAGAAGTTGGATGACTTGTGGCCCAATTTACGTGTTCTGGCACGTTCTTCACCTCAGGACAAATACACTCTTGTAAAGGGGATTATTGACAGCAAGCTCAATCCAACACGGGAGATTGTAGCAGTAACTGGTGATGGTACCAATGATGGTCCAGCACTGAAGAAAGCTGACGTTGGTTTTGCCATGGTAATACACTACATCTCCCCCTAACAATGTATTTTATTGGAAGCTTTTGTTTCTGGTATCTAGAAATACAGTTAGAAGTTTTGATTGCTGCGCATGAAACTTTGTACTGATCAATTTGCAGTCATTTTTCTACCCTTTTATGGCTTCTTATGACATTTCTGTAGTTCACCAGTTGCTTCTCAAAGCCATGCTGTGATAATGAAATGCATTGTTCTTTTGATGTGTATTCCTTAAAATGTGGACACAATTTAATTTGACAAGGAAAGAGTTAAAAGCCAACAATTAGCCAATGTATGACCAAGAACCATATTTTTCCTGTCTTGCAGTTGCACTTTTAACCAGAACTTACAACATGGTACAAAAATATACTTTTCGTTCATTCACTGACAGTGAATGTTGAGTTCTGCCAGAAAGGAAAAGTCCCCACATCTATAGGAGGGAGGGAAGTGCCCAGTGAGTTTTGTTATTATTTGAAAGAATTCAGGGTGCTTCTTAACCCGTTGTCTTCTGTACTGCCTGGAACTGGCTGGAACCAGCCATGACATGCCTTGGCCTTTGAGCCGCTTCTGACGTCATTACCTTTGACCAAAATTGGCATCATCTATACTCAACTTCTACAGGAGGAAAAGACTGTTCTAATGCTACCCAGATCAGAGTGATCAGCTCATAGGAGCCTGAAATATGCTCAGAAACTCGGAGCAAAATTGTCTGCAACTATAGATGGCTACTCCATGGTAACAGTTGCTTGTCTCATTGATGTCTTCTCAAAATTGTTTGAACTGGAAGCAAGCCCAGTACAAGATCAATCACAGCTGCAAAAAGACAAGAAAAGGAGAAATAGCAAAGGCTAAAAAAGAAATTAAAAATGAAAAACAAAACCCAAAGATGTAGGTCACTTTCTCTCAAAATTTTGATTTTCCACATGCCCAAGCAGAAATGCCATAAAATGTTATGCCAGTGGAAAGAAAGGCTCATATCAATCCTGAAAACCTCTAAAATGTCCAAAAAATGTGTTTGGCAAAAAGCTCTGGGATTCAGTTGGTTAATGATGGAACATTCAATTTTTTTCTTTATTTAGAAAGTGTTCAAAGAACTATTATCAAAACATGCAAATATTTTTAAAATTGGGTCGTGGAATTTGATATTTTTATTGTCTTTCAGGGCATTGCTGGAACAGATGTTGCTAAAGAGGCATCTGACATCATTCTTACTGATGACAACTTTAGGAGCATTGTAAAAGCCGTCATGTGGGGGCGTAATGTTTATGACAGTATCTCAAAGTTTTTGCAGTTTCAGCTTACTGTAAACTTGGTTGCCATTGTGGTTGCATTTGTTGGTGCATGTGTTGTTCAGGTAAGATGCAAACTCAAATCAACAAGAGGCTGTAGGTATTCTATGCTTGTGTGCAAGTTAGACTTGTAGAAAATAGGTAGGTAATAGATACATGTGGGAGATGATATTATATAAATCGTTGATATGTGACAACAAAGAACGATACAGGAGAAAAGGTGAATCAAAAAAGTGTATCAGAACTAAGATACAACAAGAATAAGAACTAACAAAATAGTGAGTCATGAACAAGATCCGTGAGATTGAAATTGGAGAGCGAATAATCTCTTTCAAGAGCCAAATTGAATCATGATAAAGTGCCTTCGCCATAACAACAGTCCAGGCGTCAATTTACATTGCTAAATAATTTGCATAAACTTTCAAGTTGTGTTTAAATTGCGGATAACTTCTGAGAATGTGCAACTCTTGACACAGTACATTTATGAAGAAATATTCAAGCTACATATTTTTATTGAATCAAGGTAGGAGTATTTTTTTTAAAGAAACTCGTTTATAGGGGAAGATGCAGCATTCTGTTTTGTTGTTTATTTTGGTTTCATGCTCGTCTAGTTTGTGTCACACAACATGATTTTCTTTAGCAGTCAGACACAGTTTTCTAAAAGAATTAGCGACTGCTAAGACTGCTAAGTATATTTGAACTTAATGAGGAGTGCAAATAGTTTTACTGGTATCAGTATTATCAACAACAGCGGGACCTGGATTGGTCTCTATGTCGTTTGCTTTTCAAATTAAATCAGGAACGTACCAGCGGTACAAATAAAATTATCTGTGTGTGAGCCACAAGCGATTCATTTGCTACATTTCATACATGTGAACCAAACTTTTCAATAGTGGCAAATATATGTGCTCTTTAAGTGCAACAAAAGTACAATAAAACACCAGAGTTTCTTCTTGAAGCATCCTCGGAATACCTTGACCACCAATTAAATAGAGTGTATGCCAATGACTTGCCTGTAGTATTGTAAAGTGTTCCCCATTTCCGCTTCTTTGCACGTGTACGTGACGGTAGCTCAACAAAAACGTCAGATTTGCTCAAAGAAAGATGTTTTTTGATGTCAAAAACTTACCGCTGGCTCCACCAAATTGATAGACTTTTACCAGTGAGTACAATTTCTGTCAGAAACATTCACAACCACGTAAAGGTTGAAAAAAACCAGCACGACGTGTAACGACAAACAATAGTTCAGGGAAAACCTTCGTGTCTTAAGGGGCTTGAAATGTGGGATGGTTGGTTGATTGCTGTTAACACGCACGGTATTATTGTCATGCAAAAGAAATTGATACATCATGGCTATATACATTTTAAGACTATTGCTTTTTTAAATCTTTCCACACATTTTCCAAACACAACAAAATAATTTTTGCAGCTACTGCAGAATATTTCAAACAATCCCCTACTTACATTGTACCGTATTTACTCATGTATAAGTCGACCTTTTACAACCAAAAATCGCCCTCGACTTATACACGAGTCATACAAGACCTGACAAAGCAGTCCAAGAAATTAGCGTAACAATTGGCTAAAGTGCATTCAGAAAACTGGTTTACAAACCAGTTCTGATCGTGGTTGAGTATCTTCAACAGAAAAGTGTGAAATAATGCATGTTAAATGCTCTAAACGTAAACCTACTGGAGATGATTTCTATTGTGTCTTTAGATCTGTGGAGCAGACATTTCTCTTAGAGCTTTGCTGCTGTTTACAGTGCTGAACTTTCGTTTTCATTGAATGATTACTGTAGCTTAGTGACCTGGCAAACTTCAGAAAACATGTGGAGTTATCTTAGTTTCCAGTACTCCTCAAATTCATAGTTTGGTTTCCAAGATGGCGGTGTTTTTATTGAGCGATCTTTCAAAGCTCTTCTGCGTTCCTTTGGTCTTCTTTTCTAAATCCTGTTTCAAACTCAACATCGAGATCAAGGTTAGTTAAATGCAATACGATTTACTCCCAAACATCGTAAAATACTACGCTAGTAAATCGAAGAGCTCGTATGTGCTTAAATCGTGATTAAACAAGTCTTGATAAACTTCACAGCGTACGATTACACCTCTGCTTTTTTTAGTTCACCATGTGTTCAATACATTCTCAGGAAGAAAAGATTGACATTTTGGGAAATTTCTGTTGGTCTGGGCCGGGTTGTTCGAAAGCCGGTTAACGTTAACCCAGGGTTAAACGTTAAGTGAAGCATTATGTTTTCTTGTATAAAAATGTTTTTCACCTCTAATGTTTGGTGTAGTTTGAGATTGCTACAGCTCAAACTGAAGGCCGCCAGAAGGGTAAAAGATAGAAACAGAACACCCCACCAAAAACTTACAAAACTAAAATCAAAATTCTCACTAACCCTGGGTTAGCTTACAGTACAGCCCAAAAAAATAATGCACGCGCAAGAAGTAGCGCAAGAAGTTCTTGCGCTGCAAGAACACGCAAGCAGAAAAAAGGAGTTAAATTGCGCTTTTTCCGCAAGAAGTTCCAAACGCAAGAAGTTCAAAATCCTATCCGCAAGAAGCCCCAAGAAGTTACGAGTCCTACCGCAAACCGCAAATAACCGCAAGAAGTTTACAGTAGTTGGCTTCACCAGCAATAGATACATGTAGATTTAGAACCTTGTTTATGACAAACGCAAACGGCAAAATGTAATTCTGATTTTCTCTTATAAAAAAAGGAAAAAAAAAACATTTGACTTCACTGCAAAAATGGCTTAAAGGCAGAAGGCAAAAGTTCGATTATTTGCCGTTTGACATTCGTGTAAACATGGATGTTAATCTCTCTGTTTTACCAGATTGTCTTCTGCGTTTAAGATCGGCGGAGATGTATGTTGCACATCTTTGCAGAGAGCTGCATGAGCGTGTAGTTTATCAACTGCGTAGGAGATACTTACTGATAAGTTTATATTCAAGAAACTTCAATCAACAATTCTTTCGTCAGGGAAAGAGTATTTTACCATTTGAATGAACGATTTGTGTCAAGTAGAACTGGAGATATAATTTTTCAGACAAGGTCTTCAAAACAAACATCTCGCCGACACATGCCGTAACACATAACTTTTCCTTGAAGTAAAAAATAAATAAACGTGACCAGTGCGCCATAGAAACTTTGATAAATAGTTATTTGGTTTATGAAAGAACATTTTATCGTTTGAATGAACGATTTGTGTCAAAGATAACTGGAGATATAATTTTTTCGACAAGGTCTTCGGAACGCTGTAGAAATAAACATCTCAAACGTGACGTGACTTGCCAACACGTGCGAAACAGAACTTTTCCCTGAAGTAAAAAATAACTAAACGCGAGCAGCGCACCATAGAAACTTTGATAAACAATGAGTTGGTTAAAGAAAAAGCATTTTACTGTTTGAATAATAGGGACTTCAAGTGACTGTTACAATTTTCTCCCCATTTTTGGTAGTTTAAAGATCAAGCAAGTGTCAAAGACATGGTAGTTTGTCAGTGAATTTGCAAAGTGATCGAAGACTTGAAGTATGATAGCTTTCATTCATCCGCATGACGTTTTAACAATATGCAAATTTTGCAGTCGGGTTTCCCCAAAAGAATAATATGCTTCATGTAAAGAAACTTGTATCTCTTCTCTGAAATAGCTGTTATCAATTCAAACAGAGTTCATCGCCAACTTATTAGAAGACTGTTGGCATCACAAGAACACAAAAGATTTCGATATTTTCATGAACGTGGTTCGGCAAGGTATAAAATGCCCACAGCTGTAAAACTGGTGTTGAACATTTAAGTCATACACCTAACACAAGGTAAGCAAGGACAAATCTCTTTTATATCGGCCAATAAAAAGTTATTCTAGACAATTATATTTTAGCTGAGACTTGACTGCGCCTTTCGCTTCACTTTGAAGAAGTTCTTGCGGTTTGAACATCCTACTGCAAAGAAGTTCCTGTGCTTTTATCATGCAGCCGCAAAGAAGTTCTTGTGGTTTCCAGGACTCAAGTTCAAGCGACGCGCAATCAACCGCAAGAAGAACTTCTTGTTGCCGACGAAATGAAGACGGTGACCCCCAATTTTTTTTACATTTCTGGCACAGGTAACTCATTATCTAGTAAAGTCTGCATGCGAGCCAAGTGGCCCATCAGGCCGGAGCTTATCCCGGGTTTCATTAGCATGAAGCGACTGAGAGTATTTCTACTCCCCCCTGGATGGGATGCTAGTCCATCGCAGGGTTAACTCATTATCTGCCTGCAGTGAAATTAAAAAAAATTCTATCAACTGGAAAATTTTCACGTGAACGTCCTTAAACATAAAACAGTAAATATAGCCATAGGATTGATTGTTCTTGAGGTGCCAAAACTGACTGGAAAATGCTGAAAATATGATCCTCAAGCATCTAAATTTCAAAATGTTCTGCGAGGGGGCTCCCAGAATCCCCCGAAGGAGACTCCCACAAGTAGACTGCTGTCCATTCAAATATGGGAAGCCTACTTGAAAACTTATTGGAAGCTCTGAGTCTACATGCACATGAAATGATGCAATCCCTTTGGCCAGTACTGTAATGTTGCACACACACAGACATGCTGTTGCTTTAGTTTCAGCACCAGGAATCTAATAAAAAGCATTTTGTAAATAAGACAGTCAAGATTGTTTTGGCAGCTCTTTGGAATCCTGAAATTCTTCACAATGTCACCTAATTACAGGTCATGTGACATCCTATAACCAATCTTTTATGTTCCTCTATACACTGGTGAAAGTTTTGACACAAACATTCAACGTGATCTTAATCACACAGATTACACTTAACCTGACAAACATTGCATTGTTTAATGATGGGAGGTTTCTATTCCATCCCCATGATTTTGTCTTTTATTTTACAGTTGGTATAAATAAGGCAGTTCTTTTTGTGCCCTTTCTCTGAAATAAACCAATAACATTGAAGAATACAAACTTTAGTTCTTAACAAAATTTAAAACTCAACAAAGTGTGTAGGTTGCAAAGGTTTCAGGAAATTTTGTCATTTTTAGTGCAGAGTGCACTATTGGGATGGTTTAGGGGGCTGTTGTTCGCTAAGGCACTAACACAGAAAGGCAATAACGCCATAAGGTAATAACGCCATAAGGTGTAAACTTTAATGTTTGTTTAATTAATTAATTCCAATTACAGTGGAACCTCAATTTAATGAAGTCACTGGGGACTGGCCAAATTTGTTCGTTAAATGGAGGGTTCGTTATATCGAAAACCTCGATATAACGAATTTGAGGGGAAACGACCAAAATGTTCGTTACATCGAGGTCATAGTTAATGATTGATTTGTAACACAGGTGACTTCTGTGGAAATACTATAGTGCCAATGTCTATGACAAATAATAAGCCGTTGACTGAAAGGTTGCTGCCTCTTTACCATATGGATTAAAGGATTTGTTGACTGTTGATCTGTTCAGCGTTTATCTTCTGTCGCGTGTTGACATTGTAATTCGTTATATCGAGGTGTATTTTTACGTTTGGGCTTCCGTATTATGTTCATTATATTGAGGTTCTATTCCATAGATTTTACTGTAATTTTGGCCAGGACATAGAGTATCGTTCGTAATATCGAGGACTTCGTTAAAAAGAGGTTCCTTAAATCAAGGTTCACTGTAATTAATTAGCCTTGTTCTGAGGGGGTGGGTTAGATACCTTTGATTGCTACGTAAAACATACTACACTTACACTAGTTCTTGAGTAACATCACAGAACTATATATGGTTCCAATATTCTCTTCGTATCCTAGTGGTACTATTCTCTTAAGAACAAAACTAATTTGCTCGAAGCGCATGCGCAGGTTGATTAACTTTAATGTTAACTATATGTTGGCGAAACGATACATTTCATACACAATTACACACGAACGTGAAGTGCTTTTCCTTTTGGTAGAATACAACATGTAAGATGCATGCGTTATAGCATTGTCACCGTGATACAGATCATACAATCCGTTCTTGAGTTCAGATTCATGTGTGCGATACCACACTCTCGTCTTGGCGGTTATATTTCAGGTAATATCAGTTCTCCCTTTTAGTGCAAAGAGTGCTTTTGTGACAGCGTATCTTTTGGAATCATCCTAGCTCGGTTTAAAAATGTAGTGTGCTGTTTCCAAACTATTTTGTGTTCGCTAAGCTTTAAAGAGGGAAACGGATTGATCTCCTCAGCCGCTTGTTTATTTTCTCCCCTATGAAAGAGACCAAGAGTCCACAAATGTATTCACTCCAAACATTTCTGAGTTAGTGGCATCAAAATTAGTAATATCGTGACAAAATAAACTTCTCAAATATTGCTGCAGACACTCTGGCACTTACAGAAACCGCAAATAAATTTAGTTAGTCTTTAAGGGGACTCATTCACCGATGTAGGATATAATAGTGGTTGAGTTGAAACGCTTCTCGGTTGTATTATTCGATATCAATGTGTATCTTGAACTGGTTTATTGTTAACACCAACGGTGGCAACATAATAAGAACGTAAAAAAAACATAATAGGAACGTGCTATTCCAAGACTATTTGATAATTAAATTAGTAATTGTTTGTCAATGATATGAAAATTTGCCTCTTGAAAGAAACAAAATCATTCCTCCATTTTTTTTCACAAGTTAGAAACATTATTTCATTTTTCCCTAGCAGAAAAAAGCGAGCATATCTTCCTTTGTATGTTTTTCAGAAAACAAGAGTATCATGTTACAAACTTTGCAAGAAAAACAAAAGTATCAAGTTACAAAAAAAATAAAATTATCACGTTTGTTAGTTCAATGTATTAATGAATTTAAAATGAACAAAATTCAACTTAAAAAACTCATTAATAATTCATGAATCTAACAGCCTATCAAAACACTGATAACGCGTCACGTGCATGAGCTTTATATCTGATATAACACTCCTCGTTAGTATTCTTTATATAAAGAATACTCTTAGGCATAGCTTGTTTTTCTTGTATGCTAATATCTTCCACTCACAATTTGAACCTTTGTTCAGACTCCCAAGACACACGCTTTTTGTGCCTAGTGCTCGTAGAGCTCAAGGCACCATGTTATCGTGCATACGTGTGCGTCCGTAACACTTGCCGCTCGTGTAATAAGTCATGAAGTGTCCTCCCCTTAACATTTTTTCTGGCGACATGTAATATGTCATGAAGTGTCCCCCTTCACTTTTGTGCCTAGTACACGTATAGACCTTGTGCTCATAGAGCTCAAAGCACCATGTTATCGTGTATACTTTTGTGTCCGTAACTCGGTTTTTTGTGCATAGTGCTCGTTGAACTCAAGGAACTATGTTATCGTGCACACGTGTGTGTCCGTAACTGAGGTTTTTCTCGTATTCTTTCACCAACAACTCGAGACCACTGTCGAGCAATGTTCGTTTGATTTTTG
>JAHPZR010030539.1:0-18459 GCA_019787425.1 Platygyra sinensis | reverse complement strand
GAAAACACCAGACCATAAAGGTGGAAAACACATGTAAAAACCAATTTAAAAGATGAAAGTCAGATAATTTTTTCTCCGCCTGACGAAATTAAACAGCGCGGCCAAAGAAAGATAAAAGTTGTACATCAAAACATGACTAAAACAAGCCAATTATTTTGAGGTAAATTGTTTCTCAACTGTGTAAATTTAGTGCCCACCTAGTTCTTTCCTCAAAAGTTCTGCAGAAGCTGAATAAGACTCGATAAAATATATTTCAGGGAAGCGAATACACAAGACAAACAAATCACGGCGGTCGCTGTAAATTGAATATGCAGAAATTCAGCGTGCCAAAATACTGTTCACTTTTAACAACTAAAACTCCCAACAAAATGAAAGAAATGCGACAGGAAGTTCAATAACAATGAATTCTCATTCAAGATAAGGCAAAAAAACTTTTCTGAAAGCACAAAAATGTTCAAAATTTCGCGGACGTGATTTACCCTATGACCGCATGTTCAAATTAATTATTCACACGAAAGCGAAAGCATGAGTTTTCCCATCAAGTTTTGCAGTTATTTTATCAGCCGTGGCTTTGCCAATTGTGCTAAAAGCTAAATTCAACTTAGAACTAATACTCAACATTACCATTTTTGTTTTCTTAAGTCCAAGCAGCTGCTTTAAATCCGCGATCTGTATTCAAAACTCACTTGAAAGCGCACCGATCATCTAGTTTTCGCCGCAGTTGATGGAAGGAAAAATTATTCACCAGAAAGGTTTGAGGGCTCCATTCACCTTGGTCTTCCATTCTGAGACCACCAAAACATCGATTTATATTTTTCCTTTTCATTTCAAATGCCAAAGAAGCAATTTCTCCGTTTTAGGAATGGAAACAAGACCCTGGAAGTTTGAAGATTCGTCCTGCAGCGTGCCATGATTACCTGCGCTTTTTGAGTGCATGATTTTAAGATGAAAAACCGTCTTTGTAGGACCCCTAAAGTCCTCTAAAAATATGCTCAGAAAGTCCATTCTCATTTGTTTATTTGTTCTCAACGACAATAGAACAAAAGTAAGACCAAAATATCTTCAGGGAGGGTAGGAAAGGCAATTGTCCTCACATGCCTTTTTATGGCTGGTTACGGCCGGCACATTGGGGGTGGGTTTTCGCACGGCCAGTTACGGCCGGCACGGGAGACAATGGTTAAATTGAAATAGGGGTAAGATTTGGACTCAAGCAACTTCAAGGGGTAAAATGAGTCTGCATCAGGCTCCATACAGCTGGAGCTTATCCTGGTTTTTGTACTATTACACAACAAGACAATTTTTTAAATCGTGTAACCATGCTTTAAAATTACCTTGTTTCAGTCTTAGCACTATGTGTGGCACAGGCAGCCTAAGCTCTCGTTGTGAGGAATTATTATGCAAACATTCAGCTCGTGAAACGTGACATTTAATCTTTATGCAAACATTCAGCTCATGAACATGACATAGTTACCATCCTCATCTACTGTCACATAAACTGTGTTATTGCACCATTACTCTTAGCAGTTGTGGAATCTATGATTACGTAATGGTCTTAATCTGGAAACTTGCTTGGGACATGCCCATGAGTGATAGAAAAGCAAATGAGTATCACGCTTTTACAGAGGGTTCGGAATTTCCGAAGTTCGCTACGAACTTGGCAATTTCATTATGTAGTTGTCAATCAAATCATGAACTTCGAAACGAAGTTGTGAATTTCACGCTGAATTTCGTTGGGAAGTTGCGAATTTCGTCGCTAGCGAAGTTCGCGTCATTCGATGTAGTTGGTTTGGTAATATAACTACACATGAATTTAAACAAAGTGAAAACATTTCTCAACCAAGCAAGGCTTATTTTATGATGTTTACTTCTGAAATGTAAATTATTTGAGGTACAGAGGGACTCCACATCACAGACAGATGGCGCGACTTGTATCTGGTTTACAGTGGTAATGTAAATACGAAAGTTCAACAACACGACAGTGAAATATTTTGTTTTTTTCGGCAATTTCTAGAATGACGTATGTCCTGTGAAAAGGTTTTTTATCTCTGATATAATTAAATGTAAAGTACTTTTAAACCACTATGCGTGGAAGTTCTATATGAATTAAGCTACGTACCCGAGAAAAAACCAACACGACAGAAATTGTAATCTATTTTTAGGCAGGTATCGGATGACATCTGGGAAAATTCAGTTGCAACATGTTATAACGCATTTTAAAACTAGTAATTCCTAATCGACGTGACCACAACATCTAATTCCGAGACAATTTCACCGAATGGCGCGAACTTCTCTCGCAATGAACTTGTTAACTTCCCAATGAAGTTCGGCGTGAAATATTCACAACTTCATTTCCAAGTTCACAATTTGATTGACAAGTACGTAATGAAATTGCCAAGTTCGTAGCGAACTTCGGAAATTCCGAACAAACTTCGGAACCCGTTCGTCAAAAGTTATGTGAAACCCTCTGTAATGGCACTATTGATAAACGGCTTTCTTCCTTAAAGTCAAAATATATTTTTTTGTGCTATGAGTAAAGGACAAGCAAAGTAGTCAAGATAGTTGCACAATCTGAAGTTTATGCTATCCACAGCTAATTTTAGAATGCTTAGGGTTTTCCCCCTGCAAGTTCTGGCAAGTTCTAGTTTACCTCAGTGAATACTAAATTTTCCTTCAAATCTTTTCACTCACTTCGATAAGCCTAAGAATTCACCAGAATTGCCTAATCCCACAAGAAATATTTGCAAATGTTCAAATAAATTAATGACCAATACTTCTGGTGAAATAAACTCTCAAAGTAAGCAGGATATTGTCATGTAGCGAAAGTGAAATCTACCACGTCAGTGCATTATCTGGCTGATGTAATACCTTTCTTAGCGTACGTAATATTCCCTTTGAACCCAATGCTTCGATAAAGCCAGAAAAATGTCTTTCACACACAATAAAGACAAAATAATCACCCAAACATCTACCTTCACGTTTCTTGTCTGCAAGCAGTCCTTGTTGACTCACTGATGACTATAGACACGCAATCAACTGATCAATCTGTAGCACAACAACTGACCACTACACACGAACTGTTTACCCCCTGTAGCCGATTGCACCATAAGCCGCAAATGTTGCAAAATCTTTGATGACGTAATGGTCTTAATCTGGAACTTTTCCTAAGATTTGTCTGGGCATGGACGGTATGAACAATTTGACACCAAGGCTATAAACAACCGCTTTCTCTCTTAAAAGTCACAATTAAATTTAGTCCAGGTTTTCTTTACGAGTAAGGAGCTGGCAAAGTAGTCACGCGACTCACATAATTCAAGAGTTACGCTGTCCAAGGCTATTTTTAGTACGGTGGTTATTTCCCTACCAGTGACGTGATCCTTGCATGTTCTGACACGGTTTTTTGCTTCGAATCGAACCCTTCGATAAAACCAAAAGAAAATGCATTTCACACAGAATAAAGAACACAATGTGTGTTATATTTTCGTGTATTAATGTTTCAAAAGCTTTTGGTGAATAAACATTACAGGTTGCGTGATTCAAAGTCCTGGCCTGGACTTGGCCGAGCGGAGGTCTTGGTCTGTTCGACAAAACTAAAAAAAATAAATAAATAAACTGCTTTCAGAACATGACCCGCGCACACTTTAGAAAAAAATAAACCAGAACATGACCCGTGCATGCCTACGGCTGGGTGGGTGGGTAATTAATTAATTAATTAATTGATAAATAAATAAATAAATAAATAAATAAATAAATAAATAAATAAATAAATAAATAAATAAATAAATAAATAAATAAGCCCTGTGTAAAACTAGAACCGCTCCTTGGCCCCAGGCTGCACAGTTAACTAGAAGTTTTTCTACCCCTATTAAACTTACAGCTGCTTATTTCCTCAGCATTAATTTTGTCTTGTGCCCATTTGTCAGTCCAAAATATACCCATTTTGCACTTTGGCATGTGGAAGAGGACCACAGTCATGCAATATTGGACTGATATGATTTGTGTGTTTAATCATAATTCACTGTATATAAACTTAAATAATTACTTTTAGGTACCAGATGCCATCCTAAAATGCCAGCGTGCAGGAATTGTGGTGCGCATGGTTACTGGTGATAATGTAAACACTGCAAGATCAATTGCTTTTAAGTGTGGAATTCTGAAAGCAAACAGTGAGTTCCTTGTTCTGGAAGGCAAGGAGTTTAACAAGCGCATCCGTGATTCCTCTGGCAAGGCAAGAGATCGTCATGAACTGTCTTATTGTTGTTTTCTAGTGCAATGCACCTTACCAGAGCACAATCATGTTCGGTTAGAGGACTTGTGTTTTAACTTTCTTCCATTTAAATTATTTTTAGTTGAGTTTGAGTTTTAGAGGGGATGTGACTATGAACCAAATCTTGCATTGTGACTAGCTAATAGTGACTTTAAAAAAGTTTGTTGGGTGGTTATGGTAAGGTACATCACACTGTTAAAATAAAAGTAATCATTTTAACTGAAACTATCTTCCTGTGATATTGTCATCCAAAGTTTGCATTCATAACTCTAGGTAAGCCAGAAGAAGTTGGATGACTTGTGGCCCAATTTACGTGTTCTGGCACGTTCTTCACCTCAGGACAAATACACTCTTGTAAAGGGGATTATTGACAGCAAGCTCAATCCAACACGGGAGATTGTAGCAGTAACTGGTGATGGTACCAATGATGGTCCAGCACTGAAGAAAGCTGACGTTGGTTTTGCCATGGTAATACACTACATCTCCCCCTAACAATGTATTTTATTGGAAGCTTTTGTTTCTGGTATCTAGAAATACAGTTAGAAGTTTTGATTGCTGCGCATGAAACTTTGTACTGATCAATTTGCAGTCATTTTTCTACCCTTTTATGGCTTCTTATGACATTTCTGTAGTTCACCAGTTGCTTCTCAAAGCCATGCTGTGATAATGAAATGCATTGTTCTTTTGATGTGTATTCCTTAAAATGTGGACACAATTTAATTTGACAAGGAAAGAGTTAAAAGCCAACAATTAGCCAATGTATGACCAAGAACCATATTTTTCCTGTCTTGCAGTTGCACTTTTAACCAGAACTTACAACATGGTACAAAAATATACTTTTCGTTCATTCACTGACAGTGAATGTTGAGTTCTGCCAGAAAGGAAAAGTCCCCACATCTATAGGAGGGAGGGAAGTGCCCAGTGAGTTTTGTTATTATTTGAAAGAATTCAGGGTGCTTCTTAACCCGTTGTCTTCTGTACTGCCTGGAACTGGCTGGAACCAGCCATGACATGCCTTGGCCTTTGAGCCGCTTCTGACGTCATTACCTTTGACCAAAATTGGCATCATCTATACTCAACTTCTACAGGAGGAAAAGACTGTTCTAATGCTACCCAGATCAGAGTGATCAGCTCATAGGAGCCTGAAATATGCTCAGAAACTCGGAGCAAAATTGTCTGCAACTATAGATGGCTACTCCATGGTAACAGTTGCTTGTCTCATTGATGTCTTCTCAAAATTGTTTGAACTGGAAGCAAGCCCAGTACAAGATCAATCACAGCTGCAAAAAGACAAGAAAAGGAGAAATAGCAAAGGCTAAAAAAGAAATTAAAAATGAAAAACAAAACCCAAAGATGTAGGTCACTTTCTCTCAAAATTTTGATTTTCCACATGCCCAAGCAGAAATGCCATAAAATGTTATGCCAGTGGAAAGAAAGGCTCATATCAATCCTGAAAACCTCTAAAATGTCCAAAAAATGTGTTTGGCAAAAAGCTCTGGGATTCAGTTGGTTAATGATGGAACATTCAATTTTTTTCTTTATTTAGAAAGTGTTCAAAGAACTATTATCAAAACATGCAAATATTTTTAAAATTGGGTCGTGGAATTTGATATTTTTATTGTCTTTCAGGGCATTGCTGGAACAGATGTTGCTAAAGAGGCATCTGACATCATTCTTACTGATGACAACTTTAGGAGCATTGTAAAAGCCGTCATGTGGGGGCGTAATGTTTATGACAGTATCTCAAAGTTTTTGCAGTTTCAGCTTACTGTAAACTTGGTTGCCATTGTGGTTGCATTTGTTGGTGCATGTGTTGTTCAGGTAAGATGCAAACTCAAATCAACAAGAGGCTGTAGGTATTCTATGCTTGTGTGCAAGTTAGACTTGTAGAAAATAGGTAGGTAATAGATACATGTGGGAGATGATATTATATAAATCGTTGATATGTGACAACAAAGAACGATACAGGAGAAAAGGTGAATCAAAAAAGTGTATCAGAACTAAGATACAACAAGAATAAGAACTAACAAAATAGTGAGTCATGAACAAGATCCGTGAGATTGAAATTGGAGAGCGAATAATCTCTTTCAAGAGCCAAATTGAATCATGATAAAGTGCCTTCGCCATAACAACAGTCCAGGCGTCAATTTACATTGCTAAATAATTTGCATAAACTTTCAAGTTGTGTTTAAATTGCGGATAACTTCTGAGAATGTGCAACTCTTGACACAGTACATTTATGAAGAAATATTCAAGCTACATATTTTTATTGAATCAAGGTAGGAGTATTTTTTTTAAAGAAACTCGTTTATAGGGGAAGATGCAGCATTCTGTTTTGTTGTTTATTTTGGTTTCATGCTCGTCTAGTTTGTGTCACACAACATGATTTTCTTTAGCAGTCAGACACAGTTTTCTAAAAGAATTAGCGACTGCTAAGACTGCTAAGTATATTTGAACTTAATGAGGAGTGCAAATAGTTTTACTGGTATCAGTATTATCAACAACAGCGGGACCTGGATTGGTCTCTATGTCGTTTGCTTTTCAAATTAAATCAGGAACGTACCAGCGGTACAAATAAAATTATCTGTGTGTGAGCCACAAGCGATTCATTTGCTACATTTCATACATGTGAACCAAACTTTTCAATAGTGGCAAATATATGTGCTCTTTAAGTGCAACAAAAGTACAATAAAACACCAGAGTTTCTTCTTGAAGCATCCTCGGAATACCTTGACCACCAATTAAATAGAGTGTATGCCAATGACTTGCCTGTAGTATTGTAAAGTGTTCCCCATTTCCGCTTCTTTGCACGTGTACGTGACGGTAGCTCAACAAAAACGTCAGATTTGCTCAAAGAAAGATGTTTTTTGATGTCAAAAACTTACCGCTGGCTCCACCAAATTGATAGACTTTTACCAGTGAGTACAATTTCTGTCAGAAACATTCACAACCACGTAAAGGTTGAAAAAAACCAGCACGACGTGTAACGACAAACAATAGTTCAGGGAAAACCTTCGTGTCTTAAGGTATCAGTGTACCCCAAATTTGATCATTTTTCAAAAAAGTTGTTTTCTTCTTTTTCAGATAGATCTTATTGCAATCTTTCATTTAAAAAAAAATTCTATGAAAAAAGATTGATTCTAAGCAAAGTTATTCACGAAAAACGTTTCTTTCCATTAATTATCTCTAATTGATAACTGTCAACACGTTGTCAACACGAGAGTTAATTTGCATTAAAAGATCGCGTGACAGACGCAGTGTTGTGCGATTTTCACACGTTTTTGTGCTGCTTCGAGTATTTTCTAATTTGCAGACAAAAATTTAAAAACCTATATCTATTCCATGTCACAGAAGAGAAAATGCGAAAATCCAAGCTTGTCCTTTTACTAGTGCGAAGAAACTTTAAAAGAGGAAAACGGGTTCGATTTCATTTGATAAGGATCGAGCTGATGTGTTAGCGGCTAGTGATCGAGGTTCCTACTTTGCTCTAAACGAAGAAGAGCATTGATGGGAGAACGAGACTGTTAGTGTTAGTGTTAGCCGGGCGAAAATTGAAGGCAAAGGCAAGGACGAACCCGCAGAACCGGACTCACAAGAGTCGTGGCAAAAGTTGGACGGTCGAACAATTGTTGCCGGCAATCGCCTGCAAGATCAGTTTCTTGTCGGTCTTCTCATGTAGATGTGATTTTCTTGGAGAATATTTCTGTAAGATCCGTGTTTGGTTCATGTTGGATCATGTCCTGTCAAAACGAGGATTGCCCATCGAGGAATGTACATTTCTCTTATCATAATTTCCGGAGCGCTTTCGCTGTTCGATCAAAATCTGCACGAGTTACGTCCTCGAAGATTTCCTTTCCCTAATGTTTACGCGAACGCTTTTTCCTTGTCTTCAGTATCCCTCAAGCTGTTTCGTGGGAAGAAATGTGAATCCACATTAGCTAGGGCTTTTAAAAAGTAGAAAACGAAAAATTGAACGAAAATTGCGCGAGCGGCGGAAATCAGATCTTGCAAAGGATATTTCCTGCCAGGACCAACATTTTGAGCCCGCTTTGTAATTGATATGAGCTCTATTGTTAAAGTAAAATAATCCTACACTTGGTCTATCAACAGGTCATTATATTCCGACATCTTGAGTAATTATCTCATTACTGACCGGAAGAACGCCCTATAGTATATTTTCCTTCATATCTCGAAACTAAAATTTCAGCGAGTGAAGCGCACATTTTGAGTTCGTTTCCGGCGAATTTTCAACGTTTTTCGCTGAAATTTGGAGAGAATGGTGCCCTATGATCAGGCAAAAAAACGGTGTCGGGGAATTTTTATTTTTTGCTTCTCTCAAAAGTTATGACTATTTTAGTGAAGAGAATGCGTGTTTTTTCAACTCTTAAAGTTTAACTGCGTGTCAGAATCAAACCAGACAAGTAATCAGAATTTCCTGACACCGTTTTTTAGAGAAAGGTGTCAAGAAGACATAGCGATATTAGTCGCGGTCTCCCGCTCAAATCTGACTGGAAACGAACATGATTAGTGAACCTCTGTACATCGAGAAAGAGCGCGCTATATTTGAGAAACCTTCATTTTTTTTGCGTTAGTGAATAAACCGGCGGAATCTACAATTATTAAGCTTTCAGAAAATATATACTTTAGTAGGGTTTGCGCCAACCGTCCGACCGTAAAGCGGCGCTGAAGAATGATGGTCATTTGGGGTACACTGATACCTTAAGGGGCTTGAAATGTGGGATGGTTGGTTGATTGCTGGTAACACGCACGGTATTATTGTCATGCAAAAGAAATTGATACATCATGGCTATATACATTTTAAGACTATTGTTTTTTTTAAATCTTTCCACACATTTTCCAAACACAACAAAATAATTTTTGCAGCTACTGCAGAATATTTCAAACAATCCCCTACTTACATTGTACCGTATTTACTCATGTATAAGTTGACCTTTTACAACCAAAAAATCGCCCTCGACTTATACACGAGTCATACAAGACCTGACAAAGCAGTCCAAGAAATTAGCTTAACAATTGGCTAAAGTGCATTCAGAAAACTGGTTTACAAACCAGTTCTGATCGTGGTTGAGTATCTTCAACAGAAAAGTGTGAAATAATGCATGTTAAATGCTCTAAACGTAAACCTACTGTCCAGAGATGATTTCTATTGTGTCTTTAGATCTGTGGAGCAGACATTTCTCTTAGAGCTTCGCTGCTGTTTACAGTGCTGAACTTTCGTTTTCATTGAATGATTACTGTAGCTTAGTGACCTGGCAAACTTCAGAAAACATGTGGAGTTATCTTAGTTTCCAGTACTCCTCAAATTCATAGTTTGGTTTCCAAGATGGCGGTGTTTTTATTGAGCGATCTTTCAAAGCTCTTCTGCGTTCCTTTGGTCTTCTTTTCTAAATCCCGTTTCAAACTCAACATCGAGATCAAGGTTAGTTAAATGCAATACGATTTACTCCCAAACATCGTAAAATACTACGCTAGTAAATCGAAGAGCTCGTATGTGCTTAAATCGTGATTAAACGAGTCTTGATAAACTTCACAGCGTACGATTACACATCTCCTTTTTTTAGTTCACCATGTGTTCAATACATTCTCAGGAAGAAAAGATTGACATTTTGGGAAATTTCTGTTGGTCTGGGCCGGGTTGTTCGAAAGCCGGTTAACGTTAACCCAGGGTTAAACGTTAAGTGAAGCATTATGTTTTCTTGTATAAAAATGTTTTTCACCTCTAATGTTTGGTGTAGTTTGAGATTGCTACAGCTCAAAACTGAAGGGTAAAAGATATAAACAGAACACCCCACCAAAAACTTACAAAACTAAAATCAAAATTCTCACTAACCCTGGGTTAGCTTACAGTACAGCCCAAAAAAATAATGCACGCGCAAGAAGTAGCGCAAGAAGTTCTTGCGCCCCAAGAACACGCAAGCAGCAAAAAGGAGTTAAATTGCGCTTTTTCCGCAAGAAGTTCCAAACGCAAGAAGTTCAAAATCCTATCCGCAAGAAGCCCCAAGAAGTTACGAGTCCTACCGCAAACCGCAAATAACCGCAAGAAGTTTACAGTAGTTGGCTTAACCAGCAATAGATACATGTAGATTTAGAACCTTGTTTATGACAAACGCAAACGGCAAAATGTAATTCTGATTTTCTCTTATAAAAAAAGGAAAAAAAAAACATTTGACTTCACTGCAAAAATGGCTTAAAGGCAGAAGGCAAAAGTTCGATTATTTGCCGTTTGACATTCGTGTAAACATGGATGTTAATCTCTCTGTTTTACCAGATTGTCTTCTGCGTTTAAGATCGGCGGAGATGTATGTTGCACATCTTTGCAGAGAGCTGCATGAGCGTGTAGTTTATCAACTGCGTAGGAGATACTTACTGATAAGTTTATATTCAAGAAACTTCAATCAACAATTCTTTCGTCAGGGAAAGAGTATTTTACCATTTGAATGAACGATTTGTGTCAAGTAGAACTGGAGATATAATTTTTCCGACAAGGTCTTCAAAACAAACATCTCGCCGACACATGCCGTAACACATAACTTTTCCTTGAAGTAAAAAATAAATAAACGTGACCAGTGCGCCATAGAAACTTTGATAAATAGTTATTTGGTTTATGAAAGAACATTTTATCGTTTGAATGGACGATTTGTGTCAAAGATAACTGGAGATATAATTTTTTCGACAAGGTCTTCGGAACGCTGTAGAAATAAACATCTCGAACGTGATGTGACTTGCCAACACGTGGGAAACAGAACTTTTCCCTGAAGTAAAAAATAACTAAACGCGAGCAGCGCACCATAGAAACTTTGATAAACAATGAGTTGGTTAAAGAAAAAGCATTTTACTGTTTGAATAATAGGGACTTCAAGTGACTGTTACAATTTTCTCCCCATTTTTGGTAGTTTAAAGATCAAGCAAGTGTCAAAGACATGGTAGTTTGTCAGTGAATTTGCGAAGTGATAGCTTTCATTCATCCGCATGACGTTTTAACAACATGCAAATTTTTGCAGTCGGGTTTCCCCAAAAGAATAATATGCTTCATGTAAAGAAACTTGTATCTCTTCTCTGAAATAGCTGTTATCAATTCAAACAGAGTTCATCGCCAACTTATTAGAAGACTGTTGGCATCACAAGAACACAAAAGATTTCAATATTTTCATGAACGTGGTTCGGCAAGGTATAAAATGCCCGCAGCTGTAAAACTGGTGTTGAACATTTAAGTCATACACCTAACACAAGGTAAGCAAGGACAAATCTCTTTTATATCGGCCAATAAAAAGTTATTCTAGACAATTATATTTTAGCTGAGACTTGACTGCGCCTTTCGCTTCACTTTGAAGAAGTTCTTGCGGTTTGAACATCCTACTGCAAAGAAGTTCTTGTGCTTTTATCATGCAGCCACAAAGAAGTTCTTGTGGTTTCCAGGACTCAAGTTCAAGCGACGCGCAATCAACCGCAAGAAGAACTTCTTGTTGCCGACGAAATGAAGACGGTGACCCCCAATATTTTTTACATTTCTGGCACAGGTAACTCATTATCTAGTAAAGTCTGCATGCGAGCCAAGTGGCCCATCAGGCCGGAGCTTATCCCGGGTTTCCTTAGCATGAAGCGACTGAGAGTATTTCTACTCCCCCCTGGATGGGATGCTAGTCCATCGCAGGGTTAACTCATTATCTGCCTGCAGTGAAATTAAAAAAAATTCTATCAACTGGAAAATTTTCACGTGAACGTCCTTAAACATAAAACAGTAAATATAGCCATAGGATTGATTGTTCTTGAGGTGCCAAAACTGACTGGAAAATGCTGAAAATATGATCCTCAAGCATCTAAATTTCAAAATGTTCTGCGAGGGGGCTCCCAGAATCTCCCGAAGGAGACTCCCACAAGTAGACTGCTGTCCATTCAAATATGGGAAGCCTACTTGAAAACTTATTGGAAGCTCTGAGTCTACATGCACATGAAATGATGCAATCCCTTTGGCCAGTACTGTAATGTTGCACACACACAGACATGCTGTTGCTTTAGTTTCAGCACCAGGAATCTAATAAAAAGCATTTTGTAAATAAGACAGTCAAGATTGTTTTGGCAGCTCTTTGGAATCCTGAAATTCTTCACAATGTCACCTAATTACAGGTCATGTGACATCCTATAACCAATCTTTTATGTTCCTCTATACACTGGTGAAAGTTTTGACACAAACATTCAACGTGATCTTAATCACACAGATTACACTTAACCTGACAAACATTGCATTGTTTAATGATGGGAGGTTTCTATTCCATCCCCATGATTTTGTCTTTTATTTTACAGTTGGTATAAATAAGGCAGTTCTTTTTGTGCCCTTTCTCTGAAATAAACCAATAACATTGAAGAATACAAACTTTAGTTCTTAACAAAATTTAAAACTCAACAAAGTGTGAAGGTTGCAAAGGTTTCAGGAAATTTTGTCATTTTTAGTGCAGAGTGCACTATTGGGATGGTTTAGGGGGCTGTTGTTCGCTAAGGCACTAACACAGAAAGGCAATAACGCCATAAGGTAATAACGCCATAAGGTGTAAACTTTAATGTTTGTTTAATTAATTAATTCCAATTACAGTGGAACCTCAATTTAATGAAGTCACTGGGGACTGGCCAAATTTGTTCGTTAAATGGAGGGTTCGTTATATCGAAAACCTCGATATAACGAATTTGAGGGGAAACGACCAAAATGTTCGTTACATCGAGGTCATAGTTAATGATTGATTTGTAACACAGGTGACTTCTGTGGAAATACTATAGTGCCAATGTCTATGACAAATAATAAGCCGTTGACTGAAAGATTGCTGCCTCTTTACCATATGGATTAAAGGATTTGTTGACTGTTGATCTGTTCAGCGTTTATCTTCTGTCGCGTGTTGACATTGTAATTCGTTATATCGAGGTGTATTTTTACGTTTGGGCTTCCGTATTATGTTCGTTATATCGAGGTTCATTATATTGAGGTTCTATTCCATACATTTTACTGTAATTTTGGCCAGGACATAGAGTATCGTTCGTAATATCGAGGACTTCGTTAAAAAGAGGTTCGTTAAATCAAGGTTCACTGTAATTAATTAGCCTTGTTCTGAGGGGGTGGGTTAGATACCTTTGATTGCTACGTAAAACATACTACACTTACACTAGTTCTTGAGTAACATCACAGAACTATATATGGTTCCAATATTCTCTTCGTATCCTAGTGGTACTATTCTCTTAAGAACAAAACTAATTTGCTCGAAGCGCATGCGCAGGTTGATTAACTTTAATGTTAACTATATGTTGGCGAAACGATACATTTCATACACAATTACACACGAACGTGAAGTGCTTTTCCTTTTGGTAGAATACAACATGTAAGATGCATGCGTTATAGCATTGTCACCGTGATACAGATCATACAATCCGTTCTTGAGTTCAGATTCATGTGTGCGATACCACACTCTCGTCTTGGCGGTTATATTTCAGGTAATATCAGTTCTCCCTTTTAGTGCAAAGAGTGCTTTTGTGACAGCGTATCTTTTGGAATCATCCTAGCTCGGTTTAAAAATGTAGTGTGCTGTTTCCAAACTATTTTGTGTTCGCTAAGCTTTAAAGAGGGAAACGGATTGATCTCCTCAGCCGCTTGTTTATTTTCTCCCCTATGAAAGAGACCAAGAGTCCACAAATGTATTCACTCCAAACATTTCTGAGTTAGTGGCATCAAAATTAGTAATATCGTGACAAAATAAACTTCTCAAATATTGCTGCAGACACTCTGGCACTTACAGAAACCGCAAATAAATTTAGTTAGTCTTTAAGGGGACTCATTCACCGATGTAGGATATAATAGTGGTTGAGTTGAAACGCTTCTCGGTTGTATTATTCGATATCAATGTGTATCTTGAACTGGTTTATTGTTAACACCAACGGTGGCAACATAATAAGAACGTAAAAAAAAACATAATAGGAACGTGCTATTCCAAGACTATTTGATAATTAAATTAGTAATTGTTTGTCAATGATATGAAAATTTGCCTCTTGAAAGAAACAAAATCATTCCTCCATTTTTTTTCACAAGTTAGAAACATTATTTCATTTTTCCCTAGCAGAAAAAAGCGAGCATATCTTCCATTGTATGTTTTTCAGAAAACAAGAGTATCATGTTACAAACTTTGCAAGAAAAACAAAAGTATCAAGTTACAAAAAAAATAAAATTATCACGTTTGTTAGTTCAATGTATTAATGAATTTAAAATGAACAAAATTCAACTTAAAAAACTCATTAATAATTCATGAATCTAACAGCCTATCAAAACACTGATAACGCGTCACGTGCATGAGCTTTATATCTGATATAACACTCCTCGTTAGTATTCTTTATATAAAGAATACTCTTAGGCATAGCTTGTTTTTCTTGTATGCTAATATCTTCCACTCACAATTTGAACCTTTGTTCAGACTCCCAAGACACACGCTTTTTGTGCCTAGTGCTCGTAGAGCTCAAGGCACCATGTTATCGTGCATACGTGTGCGTCCGTAACACTTGCCGCTCGTGTAATAAGTCATGAAGTGTCCTCCCCTTAACATTTTTTCTGGCGACATGTAATATGTCATGAAGTGTCCCCCTTCACTTTTGTGCCTAGTACACGTATAGGCCTTGTGCTCATAGAGCTCAAAGCACCATGTTATCGTGTATACTTTTGTGTCCATAACTCGGGTTTTTGTGCGTAGTGCTCGTTGAACTCAAGGAACAACGGAACGTGTGTGTCCGTAACTGAGGTTTTTCTCGTATTCTTTCACCAACAACTCGAGACCACTGTCGAGCAATGTTCGTTTGATTTTTGTATCCTGAGAAGACATGACGTAGATGGCAACTTTTTGCTACGATCGCTCCATATGCTCACGTTGCGCGTTTGTTCAACGACGTTGGTAAGTTTCCTACGTTTAAGATTTAACTCAACTGCAACGGGGCATTTTTGCGGGAAAAAAATTCAAACCACAGCGCTCATCAAAAAACCTTTTTTTAACTACAAACTCATTTCGGCAAATATGTAAATTTATATTCGTTTGAAAGGTCGTTGAAATGACCTTTTTCGACCACAATAGTTTTTGCTTCTGAGTAAACAAAAATATCCTACTGCACCATCACGCCAAACGCACGCTATGCTAAGAATATAATCTGATACGCTGACTTCGCGTAAGTAAAATCTATTCCAGCTTCATCGTGTTAAAATTTCAGCAAAATCGAACAAAAACCAGCACTAATTAGAATTTTTTGTTACCCATCTGTCAACACTTGCAAGCAACTGAAAAACTTTGAATATTACGCAACCCGACGTTTTGGTCAACAAAATCCAGAAGCTGAAAGTTGAATGGGAACATCTTTTTCGAAATATTCTCAAGTGAGTTAGACGAAAAAATGATCTCGGCGGGCTACGAAAGACACAAAAATAAAAACAGAAACAAGCTTATCTGATTAGCCGATAATTATTCAAAATTCCACCAAATAAACATTCACCGGCTCCGCGATGAGAAAGACATGATTATGAATTGTTTTAGATGATACTTATTTTACATTAAAGAGTCTTGTTGTTGTTGTATCATGTAGTCATTGGAGATGATACTAGTTTTCACATCACTAGGCACGTGTAGTCAAAGACTGCCTATTTTTGTGGAATGTTTTTGAAGCCGTTCAAAAAACTTGCAGCACGTGTTTCATCGGGTCTAAAACCACTTGGCTGCGCCTTGTGGTTTTAAACCCGATAAAACACTCCTGCTCATTTTTTAAACATTACTTAAAACACCACTGTAAAATTTAAAACTATCTTGACAAACAGTAATTGAAGGCTTCGGTGGAAAAAGGGCGTTAGGTTTTTTACTCAAAAATGAAATTTATCAAAAACGCTCCAAATTTCGCATGCAGTTTTGTTTAGGTGCGTTAGACAATGTTCTGCATGTTTTTTGCTGAAGTTTGTTTCGTTTTCGAGATATTACGTATGCAAAAATATACCCAGCCCGTTTTATGAAGCTCGATTTGGCGTAGAAATTTTCGTAGAGCTCTACGACTCTACGCTTTCGTCACCAGTCTCCTCCTACATGTTGAAAAGATACATGTGTACCTTCTACTTCATAGACTTTACCGTAATTGTGTATTGTTACTATGGTTACCTGCCTATTTTACAGCACATTTGATTTCAATTTGTTGCATATTAGTCTCATATACCTCATATTAAAGATAGATTTTATTGTTATTACAGTGTTATTACGCTTTACAGTGTGTTAATCGTTTTCAGTGATTCAGTATCGAGTTTACCGTGTACCATCTACGTTCTACGCTCTACGATTTTATGTATGGACGTATATTTTTGCAGTTATTGTAGCAAATATTAAGGTGCATGGAGCTTGTTGAGTGTCATTGCGGTTAACAGTATTTTAATGGTCTTTTTAGTTTAAAATTCAATATTGGGTTTACCCTCTACCATCTACCATCTACGCTCTATGCTGTACGATTCTATGTACAGGCATAGAAGCTTATAGTTATTGTAGCAAACATTAAAGCGCATGGTGATTGTTGAGTGTTATGGTTGACAGAATTTTAGTAATCTTTTTAATTTACAATTCTGTATGGAGTTTTCCCTTTACCAGCTACTCTCCTCGATCTATGCTCTACGCTCTACGCTCTACGCTCTACGATCCACTCTTTAAGCTCTACCAGCTACTCTCTGCACTCTTACGTTCTACGCTGTACGATCTGCCCTCTAAGCTCTAAAAGCTACCAGCTACTCTCTGCACTCTATGCTCTACGATCTACCCTCTGTGCACTACCTGATACTTTCTGCACTCTACGCTCTACGCTGTACGATCTAACCAAGCTCTACCAGCTACTTCTCTGCACTCTACGCTCTACGATCTACCCCTACTCTCTATGCACTACCTGCTATCCTCTACGCTCTACGCTGTACGATCCACCGATTCATCTATGGCAGCGCGTTGCAAGACTTGCGCATTAACCTTTATTTCTTAAAGTAGTGTCAAATCGTGAGGAATCTGTCCTTGGATACATCAACTTCATGTATTATGACACATCGATGGCGAGGTGTAACAATTAATTAGGGATCGTGACTATAGAGCACATAGTGATCTACATATATGTCTGGACATAAAACGGTACGCATCACTGACCCTCCCTTTTACCAGATCGTGAAAATCTAACTAAAAAATTCTCAACTGCGGTGTACACGTCCTGTCGCAATGTGCGAAAATGCCCAAGCCTAAGTTCATGTTTAGATGTAAAAGAATAGATCGATCGCAACATATATGAAATTAGCGTTTTCTACGGCTTCCATTTATTTAAATTATTCTAAAAGCTTCCGTAACGACGATTTCTCTTCATTTATTAAGAATTACACCAAGGACTGGCAAGACCGCAGCTAAGAAATGACATACTAAGTTCAAAACTAAGATGCCACAATTAATCGTCCGAATTTACAAACTTTCACATACTGCATCAAGAACAAACGCAGGAGTTATGAAACTCACAATCTTCTTCACATCTTTTTCAGACAAATCAGAGCAAAACATAACCACCATTAAACCTTTCTCACTGGAATCCACACGAAAAGTTGGAGTGACACTCGTGACGCCATGACGCAGTGCACTCTGGTAAAAAGTGGCGCAGTGCAATCTGGTTAAATGCAATGCATTCTGGTAATGTGATGAATTCGAGAATTTGTGTTGCTGCTCGCTCGCTACCCTCGCTCCGCAGCAATTATCTTTGTCGATTAGGTATTTGTAGAAATTTTAAGTTTCTAAAATGTTTAAATTAAGAATAACCACAAAGCAATAACTAATAATTGCTGCATAGCAAGCGAGCAGCAACATAATCAGGATTTAAGAAGAATATATAAAAGTGAGTACGAATTCTCGAATTCATCACTTTTTACCAAAATGCATTGCGAACGCTTTGAAATCGTTTAAAAGTTGTAGCCTTGTGTGACTTTCGTTTGTCACAGCATGTGAGGGAATAAATTTGAGACCCCTTGACAGTAGATTAATTTGTTCGCGTGCCAGTTCGGAATCTGAGAGGTTTTTGATTTATCGTTTCTGTGATTCTAGTGTTTTTTGATCGATATCGCGTCTAAGCCTTTGTCTCCGTTCGTTGCGTTTCCTAGTATGAATGACGCGCTT
>JAHPZR010030537.1:0-10927 GCA_019787425.1 Platygyra sinensis | reverse complement strand
TTATAGTATCAGTGCAATAACTTACCTTGATCTTCTCTTGATCAGTGATATGAGAAATACTGCACGAAAAAGCACATCTGGCCTATCGTATTCCCCGTAATCATGGGAAGTTGAATATTCCTTTAATCTTTGTTATAGGTGACTCATCTCATCGCAGAGGCCTCAGTAGTGCATCTGCTGTCCCATAATCCAGCGGTCGATAACTTTAATCTGTCGTCTCTGGTCGAAGTGATGTCGAGTGCCTCAGTGTTAAGTGAGGAGACGTCAAGAAATTTACAAAAGCGACTGCCTAAACTGAGAAGAATCAGTCAGTGTAAGTGAATTATCCAATTGATGAATTCGTAGTTAACAGTGCACTTTGTAATCCAAGCTTATTTCTAGTAAAATTAGTCAAGTGCTGGGCGCGCGAGGCTTATCGGGTTTTGAAGGCTCAAGAAGTGAGAGAGGACGTTTAGCTGGTTCATATTTCTTTAGTCCTGGAGATGTGCTTGTTCGCGCCACTACAAAAGTTATATGTTGGACGACGAGCTCGGAGTTTTTGCCAAGTTTTGACAGTCACCTTTCTAACAAAAAGGGTTTTCAGTCTAAAAATAAATCTAACCATCGTGTATGTTGGATATGGAAACATCAAAAGTCTGTTTATAGAATAACCAAATCAATGCGCGCGCTCTGATTGGCCAGTCAGCTATGGTTTATTGTGCCGGGAAACTCATAATTGCCGGATTTCATACCGTGAGGGTCTGGGTATGAGTCCGTCTATTATGGGATTAACAACACAAGACCCATATATTCTGAAAGAGCACACCGAGCTTTACAAAATCCTCAAGTTTCGTGTTAATTGGGCCAATATCAAACAAGATACAGCCGTTCAAAAACTTCAAAATTTAGTAACAAATGTATGGATTGCCGGACACTTGTCCGGAAATCCATACATTTCTTTGCAAATTTTGAAGTTTTTGAATGGCCGTATCTTGTTTGATATTGGCCCAATTAACACGAAACTTGAGGATTTTGTAAAGCTCGGTGTGCTCTTTCTGAATATATGGGTCTTGCGTTGTTAATCCCATAATAGACGGACTCGTACCCAGGCCCCCAACGTATGAAATCAGGCAATAGACTCTTCTGAATTATTCGTAAATCACTCGCCTGCGGCTCGTAATTTACTAATTCTTCTCGTGTTCTAAAAACATTCCAAGTGGTTTATAAGCCTATAAACCATAGAAACTTGTGGTCTATTGCTTAATTAACCAGCACAGTTTATTAACCGTCTTCGCATTAGAAGTTTACTTTTCCAATTTCAGGAAACTTTTTACAGATTTCTCATTATCGCTGTGGCTATATGGTTACTCAGTCGCAAAGAGTTTATTCTGGATATGTTTGCCGTCAAAGTTGAATCTGAATAAAACTTGTTGCAAATGTTTACGAGAGACAGAGAGATGTGTGGCCTGCCGCCATGTCTGTCTGTTAGTTCCCACTGTTATTCCCCAGAAAGTAAAATCACGTTTAAAGTTGCTTCCGTTTAGGAGGAAGACGGACAAAATGTTGCTGACAGACAGAATATGAACAGAACTGAATGAGAAAGTAAAGTAACGATTCTGTAGCTACATCGTCATTAGTGGAGTGTTATTTACGTACATAGTCCTCTTCATCCCGGGTGGGATATAAGACGTCAACAATCTGCTTCCAACGTAACCAGGCCTTCGCGATATGTTGTGCCTCGTCCCTACGATGCGGCCCGACGAAGCTATTCTCTACTTGCACAAATCCCATAATACACCTCTTTTACCCCCCAAAAAATTTGCATAGGCATTGTTTTAGATTACTCTTGGGACATATTTATGTCCCAGGAGAAATTGCAAACAATGAGTATGCAAAATTTTGGGGGTGTAAAAGAGGTGCATTATGGTATTGTGCAAGTGGTGAATTGGGCGAGCACGCACCGTTTACAAGGGTCTTTAAAATTGGCCCGACGAGACAATACGTAAACAACACAAGCAATGCCCTTATTCCTAACAACAAAAGAGGTGCAGATTAACAAGAACGAATCGAAATAGAGGATGTAAAGAGGTGCAGGCCATCTCAAGCTATTAGAACCTTAAAATGGCTCCACCTCCCAAGATCGCGCGACACATAAGAGAGATCGACGCCATCAGTAACTTAGAACGAACAGTAACGAAAATGTTTTGTAATCAGCAAGGAGAAAATGCACTTTGAGATTGGAATTAAAAAGACTGAATAATTCAACAGGTTATGGCATGACGGAAATTACTGGAATGAGTCACATGACACCTTCGGATGACCCCAAACATGGATCGGTTGGTGTGGTTTTACCCAACCTGGAATGCAAGGTACAGTGATAGACTCCTAAGGTGGTTGGGAGAGGACACAAATTTTCAAGCTGGTCTAATTAAGGGGTGACATAAAGGCCGTATTTTGGCTGGGTATTATGGCTTTAATGTAATAATATCTCGTCCACATTTCAAGCAGTCAAAAACACATCCCACATGCCTATGTTTTGGGATGTTTTGTAAATGTTTTCGTTGTCTTTGGGTATATTTGGGGATAAATAGTTTCTCTCAAAGGATTAGTAAAATTTATGGAAATAAGGAATTTTGAAGATTTGACGATGTTGTTGTTTTAAAATAGATCTTTATCACACAGCGGCCATTTTGAGTCACACGAGAACAAAAAGCTTTGTTTTTGCCCCGTCCAGCCTCGCACTGGATGAGAGGTGAGACGGGCAAAATCTTTTGTTTCAGCATTGCGTGATAAAGTTCTATTAGAAATTGGTAGGCGTACACCAAAGAGCTGAGCATCAACCTGGGGTATCCTTTCGGGGGCGTTTAACTGTCTGGTGGAGTTCGAAAACGTTTTTTCTTTTAATTTCTCTTTAAAATACCTAAAATTTCACTTGAATTAAGGTTAACAACCCCCCTCAAGGAAACGATGGGTTGAGAAAAACTTTCATGAAGGTCACCAAAGAAATGTCGTAGCAAATCTTCTAAAAGTGATCTATGCGATACACTAGGAATCTTATCATGTTTTGAGGACCACATCTCTTTTTGTTTTTGCATGCTTGTTCGACAAATTAAGTGAAGGTTCCGCGCGGGTTACCCGTTTTTAAGCCTCTCAAATGGTCCTCTACAGTCTGTCACAGGGCGGATCTAGGATATTTCTTAGGACTGGGTGCACCTCTAAGGAATGACATCACTGATCAGTGAGGTAAACAAAAAAGCGAATACGAAGAAGGCTTAATATCAGGGGGGGGGGGGGGGGGGTGCGCACCCCCTGCACCCTTCCCCTAGATCCGCCCCTGTGTCAGACGCTTTTTGAATAAAGTAAATTCTACACATGTCGGGTTTTTGGTACGGATAACTGTGTTGCACAGAACGTTTGTGCACTAACTAAAAGGACCCCGCCCTTAAAGGAACCAGGGTTAACTATTTTAAGAGGTCAATTTCGTGATTAACAGGAGCGTGATAACATTAACAAGATTATGAAATTTAGGTTCCATATTTGGCTTGATTTGTTATTTCCTTATCAAGGTGTGTGAGGTATCTACTGGAGAAGGGCTTGGGGTTGGTGCCCGCGGAGAGATCTGGGTCAGAGGACCAACAGTGATGAAAGGTGTGTTCTCCCTACAGTTAGTCTTATAACGCGTAACTCTACAACTATAAATAATTCCAGTTCATAACCTATATTCAGAGAGAAAGTGACGTATACTAGTCGTTTAATGCTTCAGAAACCGGCATAAGCTCACATGTAAGCTCCAATGGTTTGGCCCACTTGACACAAACTGCGCTTGTAATCATGAGAACAGCCAATAGAGGCTTTCCACGGCTGCAATATGTTGCATGGCACGAACAATTAAAATGTTTTGCATTAGAACAACATTTTTTTCCCGTATAGGAAAAATAATCTATTGTTCCCGCCATGGAACATGCATATGGGTGCCGTGCAAAACCTCTGTTACCCGTTACATGCATGAAGACTGCCTTTAAATGGGCTTACATGGGTTTATCTTAAAGTTCAGGAATGCTATCCTTCTGCAGCTCCTTTTTTTCTGTCAGGTTTCTTGAATAACCAAGATGCAACAGATCAGATGATCGACAACTCAGGCTGGCTTCACACTGGTGATATTGGCTACTACGATGAAGATCAACACTTTTTCATTGTGGACAGCTTAAAAAATGTAATTAAGTTCAAGGGTCACCAGGTTAGTTGATGACGTCACTAACTAGATCAGGTCTATAATGCTCTTTAGGTGATTCCCGCGTAAAAGAACCCGCCATAGATTTCCGATGAAACTTGGTATGGTGTCATTACAGTACAACGAGATGTTAAAAACGTAATAAAAAGAGGGGGTCACCGTGCTTGTTTTCATGCCACGATGCTGACAAATATGGTTATTTAGGTGACTTTTGGTTATCTCAGTGCGCAACAAATAAGTTCGATTATTTTTCAATGCGGCGTGTTATATCACACAAAGTTTGACTTTCTTTGATTGCTTATTCATCTACGTCCCAGAAAAAAATGGCTTCAAATACCCTGCATTATTAATTGATATTTTTATCCTTTAAAGTAAACATAATTTGGACTTGCTCTATTACGCCCGTTACGTCTCTATCTGTAGCATTTATTTCATTTGCCAAAAAAGTAGCCATAGATTTCTGCCAAATTTTTTCTCAGTTATTGGGGATATTGCTCTCATTGAATTTATAAAATAAAAAGTGGGGGTCACCGTGCACGTTTAAGAGAAAAAGAGCTTTTATCTCGCTATCAAGCTTAGTTTGAGGGAAATCTCTCATGTTTTGTACGCGCGCGCTGATGTGCGTGCGCTGATGACGCAAAAATCGTGCGCAGTAGGAATGCGCAACGCAAAACCCGGGAATCACCTTAAGGTGATTCCTTATTAGTATATACACACTCAGTGATCTTGGTGTTTTAAGCAATCTGATTGGTTCGCTATCTCTGGCTAATGAGCATTATTCACCTCCTAGCGAGTGAATAATGCGTAAGCCAAACAAAAATAAAGCATACTTTTGAATAAAGCATACTTTTGATTCACACTGATTTGAACGGTGTTTAAGGACCGTTTATTCTAGACTGTCACGAGTTTTTTTCGAAGATTAACTATAGATTTTCCATGTTCAAAGATTCTGTAAATAGTTTCGCGAATTCGCGCATGCTTTGTACAGCTTGCACGTTTTCCACGCATGAATTGAGAGGTCAAATTAAATCCATTTTTAATGGTTTCCTTCTGAAAATGTTGTTGAGATCACTTCTTGTGTATATACTAAAACAATTATTCTTCTCAATCTCGGTGAATAGTGGCAGAATATTTACCTCGATTTCAAAGAATAATTGTTAAGTATTGCATTGCGCATCCCTACTGCGCACGATTTAGCGGGCGCAAATGATCGCGTGCACGTACACAACGAAAGAAATTTCCCTCAAGCTAAGCTCAATAGCGAAATAAATGTTCCTTTTCTTTTAAACGAGCATGGTGACCTATATTTTTATCGCATAATAATAGTGTACTCATTATCTTCTTTAATTTAAAAAAAAAAATTTAATCGGACGGAAAAAAAAAGATATAGGTGAAATCGTGCAAAAAAACCGTACTCAGGAAATCATGACCGCGAAAACAACGACTTTACAAATGCTTTACATCCACTCCGTTTTAAATGGTGTGATTTTTGAAAAAAATTTATATGATATTGTTCCACATGCTCGACATTTTCTACCTGTCAAATTTTTCCCAGGTTTTACTTTAATAAACTATGCTTCCAGCTACCGCAAAATATAACTTGGACAGATGAATAACGCCGCGTGATTAGCAAGAGGACAGCCTTAAATTGGGACAGATTGCCCCGTCACATCTCTTAAACGAGCATGGTGACCCACCTATCATTCTTATTGCACCTTTCGAAACAGTGCTTGGTAGAGAATATTCAGGAAAAGTTTCAAGGAAAATTCATCGGTAACTTTAATTTCTGAGGAATCACCTTAATTAATGCCCAGAAGAGAAAACCAATGTATGATCGCTTTAAGGTCCGGTAATACGGGCAACATTTTTCTTCAACTTGTCTGGCAACATTGTTGCATTGCAAGTTGAAACACATTGTTGTGCGTATTACCACAGGGGGCACACACTCTTGCTGAGTAGGGAGAGAGTAAATAAAAGAACGAAAAGAATGAATAGTTTATCTTTGTCTCCTCTTGTCATCTCTTTTATATTACGAGATTTTACTGGGAAAACCGCTTCTTAAAAATCCTGAGTAACACTGTAGCACTAAACTCGTACCTAGGCCTCTTCGCGCTCAGCGAATATTTGCAGTGCGTTCAAAATGTTTTGGCAAAGAGTTGCCTCCCTTGTCAAATATTATACAAACCAATTTTGCTGAGCGCGGAAACGCCTAGATACGAGTTTAGTGCTAGAGTGTTACGCAGGATTTTTAAGAAGCGGTTTTCCCAGTAAAATCTCGTGAGCTAAGAGATGACACTGAACATGAGACAAAGGTAAACTATTGATTCTTTTCGTTCCTTTATTTACTCTCTCCCTACCCAGCAAGAGTGTGTGCCCCTGTAGTTGAGGCAACGTGTTGCGCAAAGTAGACTCGAGTTCTACTTTCTGCAACAAATTCCAGTTTTGCTGCTCGTATTACCACGAAGGTACAACTTGTCTCGCAACAAATTTGAATTTAACCCTTGTGATTGGCCGTCGTGAAGCGCGGCAAATAAAATAAAAACATGGTGGATAGTGAAGAAGAGCCCGGGGACGAACCTGAAATGCTAAATAGACCAGTAACTCTCGGAAAGTCATCAATTTGCCCTTTAAAACGACCTTGAGGACTATCATAGTTCTGGGAACACATCGTTTGTCCCTTCAAAACAATGCACGCAGCAAACTTGGAAGAATTGTCGGAAAATCACATTGGCTGTAGTTATAAATGCTGATACCAGACTATAGTTTTGAAACTGGAAGCCTTAGAACGCAGTTCTAAATTTGGTACAGCTAGAGAACTTTGAAACAAATGGAGCGAATATAATTTAACTGATTAAGTCTGTGGTAAAGTTTCTACATTTCTATGGTGATAATTCTTTTCTCTCCAAAACAGCATGCATGTACTTGATTTAACTGTTTGCTCGGAAGGTACTGATTTTCTATATTACCAAGTACTTGATACCAAAGTAATACTATATCTCCCTGCTAATTGTGTTCAGGTGGGCCAGATTAACCTCACCGAAACCTTAGCTCAAAGAAATTACGTCGTGAGGACCAACAATTATTGATATTTCATGCCGGCTTAAAAGTTACTCACGATTGCTGTGCGGTGTCCATATTCACTGAAGTCTTGGAAGACGAATTCAGGCCAGGAGAGATTTTCTGGGATAAGCACCTCCGGCTGTTTGCTTTTTAATGCCATGATTCAGGAAAAGAACTCGAGGGGACGCAATAAATTGCGCCATAAACAAGCGCCTTGCGAAGTCATCTGACTGTTTACGGATTTAATTACTGAATTAATAAGCTTATAGCTTGAGGCAAATTAGAGCAGTTATTTACATTCCTATTATCAGTCATTGTATAATCATGATTAGTTATACAGGAAAAGGGTTGAGCCAAACATTTTATCAAAATTGATTAAAATTGATTTAAACTAAGAGTTTTATAATTTCACTTACTACATCAGTACTTAGAAAAACTAGGGCAGCTACACTGACTAAAACACTGCGTAAAATCGCATAGGTTTCTCTCCAGAAATTCCGACAAAAAAAACATTAAAAAATCTATTAACATCCCGCCTTTTTCGCTAATATCCCTATGTTTTTGTTTACAACGAATACCATGATTTCGTCCCTTTGTATTTCATGATATCTCGAAGGAAACACTTTATTGACTTGATCATGAGAAAAGCATTTTTGAAACCAAGCCGGTAACATCCCTGACAAATCAGTCGCATTCTTCTGAGAATCATATATCCATGATCTGAGGCCTCTAAATATATCAACAAACTATTTTAACCGAATGCAACAATAAACACTTCGTCATGACTCTGTCAATCAGAAAATAACAAATTTCGTTGTTAGACATTGGAAGAATCAAAGGTCTTTTAAAAGATATAAAATTAGAAACACTGCAGATTTTTTTCTGGTTCAAAGAGGAATCCCAAGTTTTGAGTCATAACCAGTTTACTTAGTATAGACTATCCATTGCAGGCTATCTACGCCAACTCGCGCAAGCAGGATAAGGTTTAGCAGAAAAACCAGAAACTGCAAGGGAGCGCGTACGAAAAACGCTGCTACCGTAGGATCTACAAGGGATCTTAGCTAAAAAAAGTAAGATGACCAACAATAGACTGGAAGGCCGATAGTTCGTAAAAGACGTTTCGAGACACCAACTTGACAAGAACCGATAAAGCAGGATCGAAACAGTGAACAGCTGTTTCGTCCTTGTTGGGACTCATCAGCACTGTGTAGCGAAGATACGTAACGCCAGCCCAAGAGCCAACGCACCGTAAATTGCAAAATAACGCGTTCACTATATCAAGTACTTGCACCCCGAAACACGCTTTTCCGCATAATTGTTGCAAGCTATGGCAGTAGAATACGGCCCTCATATTTGACCAATCACAGCGCGGCTTTAACTGGAAGATATGGTAATAACGCAAACTTAAATCTTACAGGGGCTCTTTCACCAAAGAGAATATAAATTTAATATTCAATTAGTGCCTAAAAATCACCGCGTGGGTTTGGAATGTGTACTTTAGCAGGTCCATAGGGCGAGCCAATGCTGCACACTAAAATGTGAAAATAAGAGATTCATTATCCAACGTCTTTTCATTGAGTTACTGTAGTTACGTACGCTCAGGAGAGCTAAGACTAATACCAGTAACCTGCTAAACATGTTTCTTGAAATCAAATACCATGAGATATTGCAGTCGTTTCGCTCCTCATTAACACTCTCGTGATAGTCTCGGGTTGAATAAATGTATTTCTTTTAGGTGTTCACTGAATTAGGTTGCTTTGAGTAATTCCTATTGGGATAATCAGTCTTTATCACACCACTTGACGCCGACTAATTTACTCCAAGCTGTTTTTTCCTTATTGTCGCACGCTGTTTTAAAACAGCGTGACACTTTCTCATATTGTCTGGCTTTGTAACCTTATTGAGCGTGTCTCAGATTCTTGTAAATAAACTCGATTTTATTGCTGGTGGCTCCCTGCACTATTTGTTTGATTTGTCTCCTCAACTTGCAATAGAAATGTTTTCTATTCGGCTGAGCGAAGCGAAGTAGAATAGAAAAAAGATGAAGTCTGCATACGAGTTAGGTGGCTATCAGACTGCGCGGCGGAGCTTATCCCAGTTTCTGCAGCATGAAACAATTTGGAGTATTTCTACTCTCTCTATACAGCATGAGATGCTGGTCCATCGCAGAGTTACCTCCAGCATTAATAATAATAATAATAATAATAATAAATAGGTTCTTATAGGGCGCATTTCTGACCTCAATGCGCCTAACAATGGATAATTTGTAAACTCGAGCCCTAAGAAAAAATAATCAATTAATTAACAGTAATGTTTTTGAAACAAAAATGTTTTAAGACTAGTTTTAAATTTTTCTACTGTCTCTGCCCTTTTTATATATTCAGGAATTGAGTTCCATAATTTCGGCGCAGTTGCTGAAAAAGCACGGCCACCATAGGAGTTGGATTTTATAGATGGGATGCATAATAGTGAACGAGTTGATGATCTCAGTGTTCTTAGTGAGTGATATTCTTGTATAAGAGGTTCTAAATAACTAGCAGATTGCCCATTTAAGATCTTATACGTCATAAGTAAAATTGCATTCGCTGGTACTCCTTTCTACACCTGGGTGGAAAGAGGCACTGTGGGAGTTAAGTGTCTTGCCCAAGAAGACAGCAAAATGTGTCTGACTTGGGCTCCAAACCACACGGTCGCTCCGGAGTCCAGAGCACTGAGGCCACTACGCGGGTCGCGCCTCCGCAACGGAATAATAAATTTAATGGCGCATCATTCCTCATTTTCAGCCTTTGTTCATCCTGTTCTTACAAAATCAGTTGCATTTGGAATGTGAGTAAAATAAGTCTAGGGAAGGACGGGGGAGAGGCACTGTGAGAGTAAACATGTCTAACCTAAAAACACAATGTTTATGGCCAGGCTAGAACCCAGGCCGCTCGACCCATAGTCTAGCGCACTGTAACGAAGCCTTACCCGCGTACATGGTTTCCGGGCCAGTATGTGTGCTAAGGAACGCACTTCATATTTTTTTACATTTGTCTTTACATCGCCGCCTGGTAAGCTCAGTTGGTAAAGCGCCAGTCTGCAGTTCGGGAGGTCGAGAGTTCGGGCCCCAGACCGGACCTATACTCAGGGGAATGTGCTGCCGTTGTAATTATATCTGCAATATAAACAATAGGCCCCGTCTCCTGTATCTTTAGTGTTACATGGTTAGCAGGGGACGTTAGAAACCCCACGCTCTACAAAGAGTAGGAAATGCAGTTCCCGGTGTTGTGATCTGGCCTTGTCTTACTGGCTGATGCTTTACATAGGGTTAACCTCATTCAACGTATTCTTCTTGGACACAGTTTTCCAAGGAAAAATTGTTCTGCTATGTTTATGTCTAAGCATTCCCGCAAGGGTTGGGGTTGCCGATGCATTTAGGAACCGAAAGATATCAGAGAGTTCACAGGTACTTACATCTGTATTTTTATTTTCCTTAAGCACTTCCAGTTACATCAGGAATAAGCGTATTTTGTCCAATAATTTACGGAGAAACTTGAGAATGTCTTCAATGAATCATTCGGTTCGATAGTCCTATATACAATTCTCTCTTATAAAATATAAACACTCTATTGAAACTTAATTATCACAAAGCAGACCCTAGAAAGTCTCTCAATACAC
>JAHPZR010030535.1:0-10576 GCA_019787425.1 Platygyra sinensis | reverse complement strand
GCCGCTTTCATCACTCTAGTCAGCTTCTCTGTCAAATCTCACCACACCATCAACAATTATCTCAGCGCCCTGCGGCGTCTTCACGTCTTCTGCCACTTGGACGCTTCAGCCTTCGACGACATTCATGTCAAACTGACGCAAAAAGGTCTGGAGAAGTCCATGATTCACATTCCCCACCGCAAAGCTCCCCTTACGCCGTCGATTTTGTTTCATTTCCATGCCCACCATAATCTGCGCGACTCTGCCCATTTAGCCTTGTGGTGCGCCCTTCTGGTTGGTTTCTTCACCTTTTTTCGCACAGCCAATTTTGTTTCTAAGGCGCTCGACAGTTTCTCTCCACAACACGCCTTATCTAGAGGCAGCGTCCACCTCAACGATTCCGGCGCCTGTCTCAGAGTCACCAGAACCAAAACTCGGCAAGCGGGTGATACAGCCCTTGTCGTTCCAGTTCCCCTCATTCCCGGATCGTCGCTCTGCCCAACCACTGCTCTCAAGTTATTACTGAGGATGGTCCCTGCCCCTGATGCCTGTCCTCTCTTTACTTTCGCTTCTACCTCTAATCAACTCGCCTGGAAGCCAGCACCGGATCGGACAAGACTATAGGCAGGTGCACAAATGAAAGGGGCAAAGCGCTGCCCAAAGCTTGGGGGAAGTCGCTACCAAAGACTTAACCACCAACCCCGAAGGAGGTGACCCCCAGGTTATTGACAAACAAGGTATCCTCCACACAGGGAGGGAGGGTGGGAATTTTCTCTACTTTGAACGAAGCTTACTGGGTAAAGCACGCCACCGAAGGAAAGTGCTTTTACAATGAGTAATGGTGCTTTTATAGCTAGACATAACTATGGGTGTAACCAGTAGAAAGCTGCCATGATGCAGATCATATTGTGGTAAGACTAGACGATCTTTCGCAACACTTGACACAATAAAACATTCAAGGATCTTCCTCGATCTCTGCGGGTGCCAAACATAATTTGACTACGTTCTTACACAGACAAATAAAATAACTAACTGTTTCCGAGGTTTGCACGTCACCCTCCATAAACTGCGTTTTACTGCCCGCGCCGTAAAACTTTCTTTGTTCCATCAACGTGACTGGTTCTTCAAATTTGACTACACCAGAGGATATCACCAAGTGGAAATTTTTCCAGAACATACAAAGTTCCTTGGCTGCTCTTGGATGGTTGATGATCGCTAGGGGGGGGGGGGGGGGGGGGTTAAGTTTACCGTTTTGCCGTTGGTCCTCATTCTTACAAAAATCCAGAAAGCCCGGATGAAGCACTGGATAAGGCAGGGAATTCGTTTATCACTTATCTAGATGATGGTGCAGGGGCAGATTCAGATCTCTCTGAAGCACAGTGGGTTTCTGACATCGTTCGGTAGGATGTGCGGCGAACAGTGAATAGTGAATGCTCTATTTACCCTCGGATTTTAGAGTTGCTTTATCGTAGCTAATATCTCCGAGCATTTCGGATCCCAACCCTCAGTATAACAACAAAGGCCAGACCACAACACCGGGAACTTCATGCCCTACTCTTTTAACGATAAGCGTGTGGGATGTTTTACGTCCCCTGCTAATCATAAACATTAGGGAGTTTTAGCAATGACGACGGCTACGGCGGGGACGAAGCCTTATAAAAATTGTATTTATATTTTACCTTCGAATGTCGCAGCTTTGTAAATCTCTTCAGTACGCCTATCGGTCTAAAACCTTGCTCAGGCTAAACATGCACCGACAGCGTTCAATTCGAAAAGAAGATGCAAAAAATGAGCCGTTGCGGTTCGTGCTGTTCAAAATACGTGGAAGTTAATCATTTCACGTTGTTGTTTTGTAGAGGACGGCGAAGAAATGTATCAAGATTCAAAACGCACGTGCACAGCTATTGTTCTGCTCATTAAATCTTTTGTTTGGTGACGCTCTCGTCGCCGTCGCCGTCGTGGTTTGCTAAAACTCCCTATTGAAGATGCAGGAGATGGGGCCTACTGTTTATAGTCCTTATCTGAGAAGACCTGAACGTCTAACCATTTGCAGATATAGTTACAAAGGCAGCACGTTCTCCTCAGTTATTTTAATACCCTGAGTGTTGGTCCGGTCTGGGGCACGAACCCCCGACCTCCCGCACAGTAGTCCGGCGCTCTACCAACTGAGTTAACCAGGCGGCGTAGTGGTTTTGTGGCCAATGTTGTGAAGAGCCAGTGGGTGCCAGTCCAATCCGGGGAGCTGTTGGGTTATATCCTGAATTTACATGCTGGAAATTTTCAAGTCCCCCAAAGAAAGGTAGATGCTTTTCACCATGTGCTAAGGGATGATATAGCTCACAAGTTTGTACCGCCTGCACGCACAGTAGCCCGGTTTACAGGACTCCAGGTTTCCATGGGTTTGGCGCTGGGTCCAGTGGTACGTCTTTGGACATGAAGCTTATACTGGGACATTGAAGTCTAGAAGTCGAGTCAAATTGTTTGTTTTGTAATGCGTTAATTTCTAATAACTATAGAGGTTTTGCATGGCAGGAACAATGAATATATTTTACATAAGAAAGAAATTTTTTTCCCATAGGAAAAGAATCTATTGTTCCTGCCATGCAAAACCTCTATAGCAACTATACATAAAGTATACTTAGATTTCAAGGACATGGTTGTACCTGCACAGCCTTCAGAACTCCCCATATATCCCACACCACACAGGCATGTGAAGATTTGATTGAGTGGGCTAACAATACATTTACGACGAGGCCCCGGACACTTGGGGACATAGTCTGGCCCTGGATCGCAAATACTCCCTACAAAGAAATCAGGACAGGTCAAGAATTAATGCAGATCTAAGGATCAGCATATAGAAACTTCACATTCAGATACTTGGCAGCTGTTGATGTAAGATCAAAGGGCGTTGATTAGTGTTTAGTTGGTGTTGATTAGTGTGTAGGTAGTGTTTCGCCTCAAATTGATTAGTATTTCTTGTAGCCTGTTCATTAGTATTTTATTGTTTTTTGTTTGTTTTCACACTTTCGCTCCTAGTCTTTTACCGTTCATCACAATTTGCACCTTTAGTTAAGTTTCGTCGTGTTGCGCATGTAATTATATACGTTTTGTATATAAGGCTTAGTTTTCTTGTTATTTGGGTTGGGCTTGGAGCAGTTTTTCTTGGCAGTCGCGCTGCGCGCAGTTAAATATAGGTTTTTCTCTCCCAGTTGAATTGAGTTGTCGCCGAATGCAGTTGAATGTTGTTTAATGTAGTTTCTTTTTGTGGCCGTTACAATGTAAGTATATCTTTACCGTCGTTTCTTATTAACTGTATTTCGTTGGCAGTTGTACAATTCTGTTTTTTATTCACGTTGTAACTTTTAGTTCGTTTACCTTTTAGTTTCAATCTACGGATTAAAGTATACGTCAATGTGAATGCATCCGTCGAGTTGAGAACGTTTGTCCGCAGTTATAGTTGAGTTCTTCTTCCCTATTAAATAAATTTTATTTGTCACCAAATAAAAGCGTTCATGGCTTCTACCCACACTTCCGGAGTTCTTTAAACAGAGATAATTTTCAACCAAGAGTTTAAAATAATAACGAAAGGTTTGTAGCACACAATGGTTAAACTAAATTTGGGTGCGATCTGAAAGTGAAAATTTTGCCTCACTTTAAGCCACCGGTATAAGACGTGGCATTATTTTTTGAGTTCGTCCTCTTTATGTCTCCAGACCAGACACACACTCAGTGAGTTATACCCGGCTCCCTTCCTCAATCTCATTTATGTGATAAAGGCACTTTGCCTTTTTTATTTTCATGCCCTCGATCACCCTTGCAAAAGTTTAACAATTATAATTCGTTAATAATTTCATATTAGTTTAAATAAAAAAAATTGGCCATAAATCTGCGAGGCCAAAATTTATCCCAACAACGACTCGTCTGGTTTCAATTCTTGCAGCACTCTAGCAAACAAATCTCCATTGTTAACATGAAAATTGACATCAGTGCAACTTTATAGTTTTAATTTTGAGAAACAAGGGAAGAGGACTTCAATGGTTATTTGATTTTTTGACATAAAATTGAGATTCTATCGAAAAGTACTTATTACAATTAACTGCTACAATTCATTTAAGAAACACACTCCATTTTCTTTGTCAAATGCCAGGGACTGGTAAAATGTCAGCCTTGAATTTCGGAACAAAAGTAGTTTTTAATCTTCAATAATTTACTGCAAATTAGGTCTGTGGTTTTACTGTTAGAGATAATTTACTCCAAGTTATGTTCGTGGATTTATTGTACAATTGCATGACGAATAAACGAATTACAACAAGAAAACACTCATGGCCAACAATAAATATCCTGAAAAAATTTAAAGAGTTAGGAAGTTGTGCCCACTGTGAAGTTTCAGAAAATCTCCATACTTCCTCAGGGAAGATCAAGGCATTGGAATTTCCTGGGGGACTGGGGTGAGGGTTCTCTATGACCAAAAGATTTAGAGAAATGTATGAAGCCTCATTGGAATTTTCAGAGGGGTGGGGCCTTACAAAAATTCCCTTCTGTGGGGGAAGTATGGATATTTTCAGGAACTTACACATTAGTGGATGAAGTGAAGAGTACATCATACAGACAATTTTTAGCTGTACATCATTAATATGTATTACACTAAACATCAGTCGGATCACAGCCCATCTGTAAGATGGGTTGTGATCATCATAATCATCAAGATTATTATTCATCACTATTCATCATCAAGATTATTATTCATTATAATCCATCAAATTGATTGGTCTTAACACGTCACGTGACGGAATATCACCCAGCTAAAACTGGGGGATATCTGAGAATATCCCCCAATTTTCAAAACCGCTCGCGGTGCGAAAAAGATTTGAAGGATAATAAACAGGATGGCCTCCATTTGGGTGAAAATATGCTCAGATATTTGTCCTTGGATATTATCTCTTCCTTTAAACTCACAGTTTTCCTCGAGCTACGCTCGCGGAAAACTGTTCGCTTCTCAGAACAGATAATGTCCGCGGACAAATATCCTAGCATATTTTCGCACCAAATGGAGGCTATTGTCTATTTATCATCAAGATTATTTTGCGATCATCATTATCAAGATTATTGAGTTTAATGATTGTCACATATTGGTAAGACACTTCTACTGCAGATAGCAGCCCTGGGCCTGAAACAGATGCTAGTACCTTGAACATTAACACATAGAGTGTTTATTTAACACTCAACCATGTGATCAATGACACAACCCAGCAATTACTTGAACCTGACCAATATTATGCACCCACAGGAAAAAAAATACCATAAAAGATAATTAAAAAAGATAGCTCACCAATTGCATTGGCAGACTATTCAATAAATTGCAAACTCTGAAAAACAAAGTTAACATACCGAAAAACACCATGCCAAAAATTTCAGCTCGAAGGCAAATACCGTGATGCCAGGTTTGGGGATGAATTCGTATTTTTTTAGCCACCAAAAAGCCCATGAAAAAGTTCCTGACCCATAGTATTTCATCTTGGTTTCCAATAAAAAGCTGCAAAATAATCTTGATGATAAATAGACAATAGCCTCCATTTGGTGCGAAAATATGCTAGGATATTTGTCCGCGGACATTATCTGTTCTGAGAAGCGAACAGTTTTCCGCGAGCGTAGCTCGAGGAAAACTGTGAGTTTAAAGGAAGAGATAATATCCAAGGACAAATATCTGAGCATATTTTCACCCCAAATGGAGGCCATCCTGTTTATTATCCTTCAAATCTTTTTCGCACCGCGAGCGGTTTTGAAAATTGGGGGATATTCTCAGATATCCCCAGTTTTAGCTGGGTGATATTCCGTCACGTGACGTGTTAAGACCAATCAATTTGATGGATTATAATGAATAATAATCTTGATGATGAATAGTGATGAATAATAATCTTGATGATTATGATGATCACAACCCATCTTACAGATGGGCTGTGATCCGACTGATGTTTAGTGTAATACATATTAATGATGTACAGCTAAAAATTGTCTGTATGATGTACTCTTCACTTCATCCACTAATGTGTAAGTTCCTGAAAATATCCATACTTCCCCCACAGAAGGGAATTTTTGTAAGGCCCCACCCCTCTGAAAATTCCAATGAGGCTTCATACATTTCTCTAAATCTTTTGGTCATAGAGAACCCTCACCCCAGTCCCCCAGGAAATTCCAATGCCTTGATCTTCCCTGAGGAAGTATGGAGATTTTCTGAAACTTCACAGTGGGCACAACTTCCTAACTCTTTAAATTTTTTCAGGATATTTATTGTTGGCCATGAGTGTTTTCTTGTTGTAATTCGTTTATTCGTCATGCAATTGTACAATAAATCCACGAACATAACTTGGAGTAAATTATCTCTAACAGTAAAACCACAGACCTAATTTGCAGTAAATTATTGAAGATTAAAAACTACTTTTGTTCCGAAATTCAAGGCTGACATTTTACCAGTCCCTGGCATTTGACAAAGAAAATGGAGTGTGTTTCTTAAATGAATTGTAGCAGTTAATTGTAATAAGTACTTTTCGATAGAATCTCAATTTTATGTCAAAAAATCAAATAACCATTGAAGTCCTCTTCCCTTGTTTCTCAAAATTAAAACTATAAAGTTGCACTGATGTCAATTTTCATGTTAACAATGGAGATTTGTTTGCTAGAGTGCTGCAAGAATTGAAACCAGACGAGTCGTTGTTGGGATAAATTTTGGCCTCGCAGATTTATGGCCAATTTTTTTTATTTAAACTAATATGAAATTATTAACGAATTATAATTGTTAAACTTTTGCAAGGGTGATCGAGGGCATGAAAATAAAAAAGGCAAAGTGCCTTTATCACATAAATGAGATTGAGGAAGGGAGCCGGGGTATAACTCACTGAGTGTGTGTCTGGTCTGGAGACATAAAGAGGACGAACTCAAAAAATAATGCCACGTCTTATACCGGTGGCTTAAAGTGAGGCAAAATTTTCACTTTCAGATCGCACCCAAATTTAGTTTAACCATTGTGTGCTACAAACCTTTCGTTATTATTTTAAACTCTTGGTTGAAAATTATCTCTGTTTAAAGAACTCCGGAAGTGTGGGTAGAAGCCATGAACGCTTTTATTTGGTGACAAATAAAATTTATTTAATAGGGAAGAAGAACTCAACTATAACTGCGGACAAACGTTCTCAACTCGACGGATGCATTCACATTGACGTATACTTTAATCCGTAGATTGAAACTAAAAGGTAAACGAACTAAAAGTTACAACGTGAATAAAAAACAGAATTGTACCAACTGCCAACGAAATACAGTTAATAAGAAACGACGGTAAAGATATACTTACATTGTAACGGCCACAAAAAGAAACTACATTAAACAACATTCAACTGCATTCGGCGACAACTCAATTCAACTGGGAGAGAAAAACCTATATTTAACTGCGCGCAGCGCGACTGCCAAGAAAAACTGCTCCAAGCCCAACCCAAATAACAAGAAAACTAAGCCTTATATACAAAACGTATATAATTACATGCGCAACACGACGAAACTTAACTAAAGGTGCAAATTGTGATGAACGGTAAAAGACTAGGAGCGAAAGTGTGAAAACAAACAAAAAACAATAAAATACTAATGAACAGGCTACAAGAAATACTAATCAATTTGAGGCGAAACACTACCTACACACTAATCAACACCAACTAAACACTAATCAACGCCCTTTGATCTTACATCAACAGCTGCCAAGTATCTGAATGTGAAGTTTCTATATGCTGATCCTTAGATCTGCATTAATTCTTGACCTGTCCTGATTTCTTTGTAGGGAGTATTTGCGATCCAGGGCCAGACTATGTCCCCAAGTGTCCGGGGCCTCGTCGTAAATGTATTGTTAGCCCACTCAATCAAATCTTCACATGCCTGTGTGGTGTGGGATATATGGGGAGTTCTGAAGGCTGTGCAGGTACAACCATGTCCTTGAAATCTAAGTATACTTTATGTATAGTTGCTATAGAGGTTTTGCATGGCAGGAACAATAGATTCTTTTCCTATGGGAAAAAAATTTCTTTCTTATGTAAAATATATTCATTGTTCCTGCCATGCAAAACCTCTATAGTTATTAGAAATTAACGCATTACAAAACAAACAATTTGACTCGACTTCTAGACTTCAATGTCCCAGTATAAGCTTCATGTCCAAAGACGTACCACTGGACCCAGCGCCAAACCCATGGAAACCTGGAGTCCTGTAAACCGGGCTACTGTGCGTGCAGGCGGTACAAACTTGTGAGCTATATCATCCCTTAGCACATGGTGAAAAGCATCTACCTTTCTTTGGGGGACTTGAAAATTTCCAGCATGTAAATTCAGGATATAACCCAACAGCTCCCCGGATTGGACTGGCACCCACTGGCTCTTCACAACATTGGCCACAAAACCACTACGCCGCCTGGTTAACTCAGTTGGTAGAGCGCCGGACTACTGTGCGGGAGGTCGGGGGTTCGTGCCCCAGACCGGACCAACACTCAGGGTATTAAAATAACTGAGGAGAACGTGCTGCCTTTGTAACTATATCTGCAAATGGTTAGACGTTCAGGTCTTCTCAGATAAGGACTATAAACAGTAGGCCCCATCTCCTGCATCTTCAATAGGGAGTTTTAGCAAACCACGACGGCGACGGCGACGAGAGCGTCACCAAACAAAAGATTTAATGAGCAGAACAATAGCTGTGCACGTGCGTTTTGAATCTTGATACATTTCTTCGCCGTCCTCTACAAAACAACAACGTGAAATGATTAACTTCCACGTATTTTGAACAGCACGAACCGCAACGGCTCATTTTTTGCATCTTCTTTTCGAATTGAACGCTGTCGGTGCATGTTTAGCCTGAGCAAGGTTTTAGACCGATAGGCGTACTGAAGAGATTTACAAAGCTGCGACATTCGAAGGTAAAATATAAATACAATTTTTATAAGGCTTCGTCCCCGCCGTAGCCGTCGTCATTGCTAAAACTCCCTAATGTTTATGATTAGCAGGGGACGTAAAACATCCCACACGCTTATCGTTAAAAGAGTAGGGCATGAAGTTCCCGGTGTTGTGGTCTGGCCTTTGTTGTTATACTGAGGGTTGGGATCCGAAATGCTCGGAGATATTAGCTACGATAAAGCAACTCTAAAATCCGAGGGTAAATAGAGCATTCACTATTCACTGTTCGCCGCACATCCTACCGAACGATGTCAGAAACCCACTGTGCTTCAGAGAGATCTGAATCTGCCCCTGCACCATCATCTAGATAAGTGATAAACGAATTCCCTGCCTTATCCAGTGCTTCATCCGGGCTTTCTGGATTTTTGTAAGAATGAGGACCAACGGCAAAACGGTAAACTTAACCCCCCCCCCCCCCCCCCCCTAGCGATCATCAACCATCCAAGAGCAGCCAAGGAACTTTGTATGTTCTGGAAAAATTTCCACTTGGTGATATCCTCTGGTGTAGTCAAATTTGAAGAACCAGTCACGTTGATGGAACAAAGAAAGTTTTACGGCGCGGGCAGTAAAACGCAGTTTATGGAGGGTGACGTGCAAACCTCGGAAACAGTTAGTTATTTTATTTGTCTGTGTAAGAACGTAGTCAAATTATGTTTGGCACCCGCAGAGATCGAGGAAGATCCTTGAATGTTTTATTGTGTCAAGTGTTGCGAAAGATCGTCTAGTCTTACCACAATATGATCTGCATCATGGCAGCTTTCTACTGGTTACACCCATAGTTATGTCTAGCTATAAAAGCACCATTACTCATTGTAAAAGCACTTTCCTTCGGTGGCGTGCTTTACCCAGTAAGCTTCGTTCAAAGTAGAGAAAATTCCCACCCTCCCTCCCTGTGTGGAGGATACCTTGTTTGTCAATAACCTGGGGGTCACCTCCTTCGGGGTTGGTGGTTAAGTCTTTGGGTAGCGACTTCCCCCAAGCTTTGGGCAGCGCTTTGCCCCTTTCATTTGTGCACCTGCCTATAGTCTTGTCCGATCCGGTGCTGGCTTCCAGGCGAGTTGATTAGAGGTAGAAGCGAAAGTAAAGAGAGGACAGGCATCAGGGGCAGGGACCATCCTCAGTAATAACTTGAGAGCAGTGGTTGGGCAGAGCGACGATCCGGGAATGAGGGGAACTGGAACGACAAGGGCTGTATCACCCGCTTGCCGAGTTTTGGTTCTGGTGACTCTGAGACAGGCGCCGGAATCGTTGAGGTGGACGCTGCCTCTAGATAAGGCGTGTTGTGGAGAGAAACTGTCGAGCGCCTTAGAAACAAAATTGGCTGTGCGAAAAAAGGTGAAGAAACCAACCAGAAGGGCGCACCACAAGGCTAAATGGGCAGAGTCGCGCAGATTATGGTGGGCATGGAAATGAAACAAAATCGACGGCGTAAGGGGAGCTTTGCGGTGGGGAATGTGAATCATGGACTTCTCCAGACCTTTTTGCGTCAGTTTGACATGAATGTCGTCGAAGGCTGAAGCGTCCAAGTGGCAGAAGACGTGAAGACGCCGCAGGGCGCTGAGATAATTGTTGATGGTGTGGTGAGATTTGACAGAGAAGCTGACTAGAGTGATGAA
>JAHPZR010030531.1:7500-15683 GCA_019787425.1 Platygyra sinensis | reverse complement strand
AATTGTAGATGGGAAAGCGGGGAAGGGTTGAAGCTTGTAGAAGTCACAGAATTTAAGGTAGGTGTTCCAGACGGAGTGATAGTTTCGCTTGGTGGCTGCTGATAAGGCAAAGTCTTGAATTTGACAGACATGATGCTGTAAATCGCATAGTTGGTAACCTGAAATACGAAAGAATGAAGAGGTGATAATTACCCCTGGCAGTCATAACGAAACAAATCAAACGAGCAGATGTATTCCGTTAAGGTGCTGTAATGAAGATGGGCTGCCTCGTAGAAAATGTGTTGAAATTGTAGATCATTGTCCCAGCGAGAGAGAGAATCAGCAATGATATTCTGGTGACCCGGGATATAAAGGGTGCGAAGCTCAAAATCAAAACGGGAAGCATAAAACCAAAGTTCGCGTAAACAGGATTGAACAAAAGGGACACGTGAGCGACCAGTCTTGATGGCAAGTTCAGTGTTTTGATTGTCAGTTCGTACTAAAATCCGCTGGCCACACAGTTCTTCGGACCACAGTTTGAGACTAACGATGAGAGCTAACATTTCGAGCGAAGTGATGGACAGCAAGGCGGTGTGGATGAAAGGTGGATAACAGGAGTGGAAGAAACGACCGTCGAAAAAACCGCCAGCGCCGGAAATGCAGGCGTCGGTGCAGAAACGAACAGTCTTATTAATCGAAGGAGAGGAACGTAGAAGAGAGACTCCATTGTAAACGGCTAGAAACTCGTTCCACCAGCGCAGATCGGCTAGCAGGGCGAAACTGGGCGTGAAGCGGGAAGATTTGTGGGGTAGGCGACGGAGGTCAAAAAGCATTCACAGCATGAAAATTTTTCCGGGGCTGATACAAGCGCAGATGTAGGAAAGGTTGCCAATGGGTGACTGTAAATTAGATTTTGTGGTGCGTGGGGAACTGGGCCAAAGACGAATGAGGGCGGAGGCACGTGATAGCTTGTCGTCAGGAACTTCCAGAGTCATAGTAACATGAGTATCGTAAATCAGGCCGAGGAAAACCATTCTAGTTGAAGGAGGGCAATCTTTTTCCGGAGAGGATTCCAACCCCAAGCGGTTGAAAAGGGTTTCAAGTTCCTGGTAGGCTTGAAGAGCGTCGTCGTGTGAGGACTCTACGCCACCAAAGTCATCGATGTAATTCACGCACTGGTGATGATAAACGGAATAGAAAATGTGTGCAATCGCGTTGGTGGTACGTTGGCAAGCGAGGGTGGCTGAACGAAGGCCAAAGGGAAGAACCAGATCAAAGTATAGAAGATCGTTCCAGTGGTAACCGAGTAAATTGTAATCCCTAGGATCAACAGGGATTTGACGATATGCGCGCTTCAAATCCTTCTTAAAAGGGAAACATCCTGGGCCCTTGGCGATGATGAGATCGGCAAAGTCGGCGGAGCGAGGAAGAGAAAGATGAAAAGGTTCGTCCAGAAAAGAGTCTTTGGGGATGCCGTCGTTAACGGAGGCACCGGGAGGAAAGCTCAAATCCAAAACGACGCGACGCTTACAGTCATCTTTGGGGACAGTTTGCAGCGGTGAGGTTTGGAGCGGCGACGGGAAAGGGTGTGAAGAAATGGTCCACCGGTCACCCCATGAGAAATTTCGGCTGCGATGAAGGAGTTAATAGCATCTGGGAAACGGACTACGGAGGAGTGGTTAGACTTGGAAGGTGTAGGAACGGTACTTGAGCGGTAGTTGATTGTCCAACCAAATGCGAGAAAATCGACAACTACAGAATCGGAGTACTTGTCGAGAGCGGATTTCCACGAAGGAGTATTCAATTTCGAAGGAACGGGAAACAACGGCAGCATACGAACGGGAACTGGAGAGCGAAAGCTGACCAGACGGCAAAACGGAAACGGACGAGACTTCGGACGAAGGTAACAGAGCAAGCGGTGAGTTCGAAGATAATGTAGATTGTTCGGAAGAGTTAGGAGAGATGACTAGTCAATCAGACTTAGGTGCTGTGGGACGGTTTGAAGGAGGCGGTGGTCGAGTAGGACAAGATGCAATAGTATGATCAGAGAGTTTACAGTAAGCGCAGATGTGTTCCACTCCCGGCTGGTGACTGGTGTTGTGACAAGTGCCAGTGCGATTCCATTCGCGGCAATATAACCGTGAGCGGTTGCTGGGACCTGGGACTATGGCATTATTTACGGACGGTGTTGTGCTGGGAAGTCGCTGAGATTCTGTGATATATTGAATCGCTCTATCTCGCTGAAGTCATCGCCCCAGTTGGCGAGGCCGGCCTCCCTGCGATTTAACACGGCGGTATGAAAGGAAAAAACAGCAGCCCAATTATACTTTGAAGCGAGTCGCATTAAAGACATCAGATGTCGCGTCATGACGGCTTGCTTCTCGGGTGGTTCGGAATTAACAATGTCTAAATAACCGTAAACGAATTCAGAAGTTGTAAGATCTTTGAACTTTTTCCTGGCAAGACCGAATGGGACATGCAAATGAGGCCATTCTTGCGGATCAGTGATACGTGTGTTGTGGTCAAGTTGACCTTGGGACTTACCGGCATTGTGTCCGGAACGCACGGTGTCGAGCGAAGGAATCGCTGCCGGTTTAACACTGCTAGGAGACGATAGCGATCGGGTCTTAGCTTGAGCTTCCAGTTCCAGGACTTGGATTTCCAGACGCTGTTTCTCTATTTGAAGTTTGATTAGCTGCAAATCCTGAGAATATCCCGGCATGGAGGCCGGCGAGCCACGTGGCGGAGTAAGGTCGTCTTGAAGCGAAGTTCTTACACTTGGAGCGCTGTGAGGCGGCTGACTTAGTGAAGGGAGGTCGTAAACAAAACCCGTCGGTAAGGTGGGTGCCTTGACTTTGCGTTTACCGGCGGCAGAAGCCATGCAGAAAAGGTAAGAAAAGCAGACAAAATGAACAAACTACTCGAACGAACAACGAGCTAAACAAAACGATCATATTACACTGACGCGTCAGTAAATTGACAAGCTGGCCAACGCGTGGAGTCCTGGGGCTAATTAAGTTATTCCCCTGGGAATATTAACAATCAAAGTCACTTCCCATGCCAACCGCAAGGTTGTGTCCCCCTACATTACACCAAACGATGTGTGGCTTTCTTTATTCATTTATATGGGTGCTATAATATGAATGAGCTATACCGTATAACACAAAAGCAAACTCCCACGGAACAGGGACATTAATCAGCTGCTTTACGTATGTCTTCATATTGAATTTACATGATCAGAGATGCTAACTGACGTAGACTAAATCCACAATTAATGTCACTGTTCCTTAACAATACCCACCAACTGCGGCGCAATGTTTATTAAACATGCGGGCTACTAAATAAAGACAATGAACAACTCAAGGGGAGCACTGCCTTGCGTTAGGTTAGCTTGTGCGACTTCCGGCTATTGCGTGACAAACGAACCTCACTTATCTCCCCAACAGTACGAGCTGAATGCAAAACAGCCTGTGCTGAATCGGACAAGAGTATCGGTTAGCAGGCGATATTCAAAGGCAACGAGGTCAACAAGCTTGGGGGAAGTCGCTGCGCAGACTTAACCGCCACTGATGCATGCGAGGCAATGCATCCCCCCAAGCAAATGAAAAACCACTAAGAAGCTAGGTTTGCGAGAAGTGCCCCGAAACTGTAGCCATCCTAGGGGCAACAGACTCTAATGTAGTTTGAGGAATTCTAATATAAAGCTGGTAACAATCTGAGGGCCAACAACCCAGAACTTTGATAAGCCAGTCTGGCAAGCCTGCCGCGGCGGCTACAGATGCTGCTCCTATACGAAAGCTATGGCCCTTAAGGCTCCGATAGGGGAGACCTGCAGCCCTCGAGCTATCCCTGAGGAGGTGAGACACCATGCTACGGGTTAGGTAACGGCCTGAATGGAAATAAAACAAGAGTCCCCGTTCCGGCTTTGCTAAAAGAAAGTACTCTTTCATGGCCGTAACTGCACAAAGGGGGGACGAAGTGCTAGCTATGGTAAGAGATTGCCCTTGCCTGAATATATCAGTTTTCGAAGATTTTAGTTGCACCGACATAACCTGTGGGCGTGCCAGGCTCGGGTGAAAAACTATGCAATCAGTAGTGAGATCGAAAAGCGGCCTATACTTGCGTACCCCGGGGTAGGTGAATTCGCTACAACGTAGAAAGGCAAAAAAGGCTAGGTTAAAGGCTGCCCAAACCATGGAAAAGTCCCGGGGACTCAACCATGACTGCAATACGGGACGGATGGCTAGGAGTACCTGAGGGGTAACTGGTTGGCGACGAATGCGCTGTTGGCCCTGGTAGCGGAGAATTCCGCGTAGTACCTTACGGAGGAGAAGCTTTCCCTTAAAGGGATCGTTGAAACCTGCAGTAATATGGAGGTTACGAACTGCTGCTAAATAAAGTTTAATAGTGCTATGACGTACTGTTCTAGCTAGATAAGATGCAAAATACACCAAGGTACCCTCGGAGGCAAGTAGTACATCCCCGTCTGGGCCGAGGAGGCGATTCATCAGGCAAAATTCTAAAAAGCGTTTCTCCCCACAGCTGTAAGCTCGATTAGTGTTTTTGGCAAGACCCCAGTTAGCATAGTTGAGGACTTCTCCCTCAAAGGGTCATTAGTGAAGGCGGGATGATACAGGGACTCTGGTCGGCGTCGGGAGCGAGGGCCCGGAAGCGCTGCATCTGAAAGCGGGAGAGTGCATCAGCTATCTCATTTGAAACCCCTGGGACATGGCGGGCTCGGACCAAAACATTATGTTGCATGGAAAGGAGGACGAGCTTTCTGACCAACTCCATAATGCGGGGGACCTTAGAGTGCCCCGAATTAATTATAGATACTACAGATTCGTTATCGCACCAAAATTGAAGGCGTTTCCCGACGAGAAATGGATGCCATATGGAGCAGGCAACCACAATAGGAAAGAGTTCTTGCCATTCGATACTAATTCCCCGTTCCCGGTTCAAGCGCATTTGGGGAGGCCAGTGACCCTGAAACCACTTTCCCTGCAAATAGCCGCCAAACCCTATGGAGCCAGCGGCGTCGGCATACAGTTCTAGGTCAGGGGTTGGGGTAGGGGAAGACTCGAGGAAAAATGTACGCCCATTCCAGTGTGCTAAAAATACCTTCCACATATCGAGGTCTTTAAAGAATTCGTAGTTCAGCCGTATGTGGTGAAAGCGACTGGGGACCCCCCTGGTTAAATTGATAGCCCGCTGGAGGAAGGTCCTACCGGGAACCAGCACCTTACAAGCAAACTGGAGACTCCCAATGAGTGATTGCAACTCTGCCAGACGGACTGAACGGCGTGACTTGAAAGAGTTTAACAACTCATGGATTCTGGAGAGTTTGTCCTGAGGTAAGCGCGCCTCCATGCGTACGCTGTCTAGCACGATACCCATGAACTCAATTTCCTGGGAAGGGCCTATAGTCTTGGAGGATACTACGGGGGCCTTGAGGGACATAAAGACGCGTAACAGGGTGCTAAAGCTAGTTAAACAAGCAAGTTTTGACTTCTCAGCTATGAAGAAGTCGTCCAGGATATGAATGACATGCTGGATGTGGTAGTTGTGTTTAACAATCCATTCGAGCGCATCGGACAGCTGGTTGAAGAGGAACGGGGCACTGCGAAGCCCAAAGGGTAAATACATGTCCACATAGTATTGGGATTGCCAATAAATGCCCAGCAAGCTCCAGTCGTCGGGGTGAATTGGAATCAGGCGAAAGGCTGATTTGAGCCTTGTTTGGGTAGGGTATCACGGTCAAAGGCGACAAAGAACCGAGAAACCACGTACAACCGAATTTTCATTCTTGAACTATAACGGCTACATTTGAGAAACAACGAATATTGAAAGCTAAAGAAACATGTGAAAACCAATTTGATAACAACAAAACAAATAATCTCTTCGCCGCACGACGAAATACATTACAGCGCTGCGAAAGAAAGATGAAAGTTGCAAGTCAAAAAGACGACAAAAACAAGCTAATTCCTTTGAGATCAATCGTATTTCAACTGTACTAAATTAGTAGCCATTTAGTTCTTTTCTAAGCAGTTCTGTAGTAGCTGAATAAGACTCCATAGAATATATCTGAACGAAGCGAATAAACTTAACAAACAAACCGCGATCGTTGCCACATATTAACGTATGCCTTCTCTGCTGATGCAAACGGACGTTGTGGCACGTACAGGATCGTCGCTAAAAAGGTCATTTACATCTTGTAGCGAAGCACAGGTCAAACCGAGAGGTTGTCCTTCCTTAACCTGGTCTTCAATTAGACCTATCAACGGGCAAATAACTAGAATCATACCGTTCGGATACTCTCCTTCTCAAATCTTCTTCTGTTCGATCGCTGTGGAGAACAGCTAAACAAAACTCTTACCGAAACCGGTCGACATCACTGCGAAAACATCCCTCCCTTCCAGTAAACAATTCACAGCAATTTCTGCTCAAGTTTTAGTTTAAAACTTAATTCAGAATTACGAAAGCTTGAGGAACGCTCCTTGAACAAAGCCTACAGACGGTTCGCGTGATGTGAAATGCAGTAAGCTTGCACTGGTTTCTGTAATCTGTCAATTTTAACCAATCGGATCGCTGCATTCGTCAGCGAACGCAGGGAATTCAAAAATCAATAGCTCGCGTGCAGGCTCACTTTTCCTCGCCCCATTTTTCGCGCCAGCTCACGGTTTCAGCTCCCGCACCTTTGCCCGCGATATCCTACCCAAACAAGTGAGCCTGCTCGCAGGCTAGCCTTCTTCAGGTTTATTGAATGGATAAATGCTTCTTACAAGATCTTTATATTCACCGGAAATGACATGAAAAGGCTACGTGATGTGTAGCATTAATAAAAAAGGAAATGCATAAAAAATAATTATACATGATAACAAGGTAAAATAAACAAAAGAAAATTAAAAGGCTGCTAAATTAAATTACATTTCATCTCTTCTGTTAAGGCCTGCAGGCTCCAGTGTTTTTCCTCTGTGTATGAGGAATGCCTCACGAGCCTTTCTGATGGAGTCACGACTAGTGTGTAGTTGTTCGAGCGGTATAAGGATCATGTGATCCTCCGCGTGACCACTAGTCAGGAAGTGTCGTGAAACCGCAGTGGGGGTATAACTACAAAAGGGGTTTATAATTGGTCACCTATGTTCACTAAAACAGTCTTTAAGACGACGTTTGGTCTCTCCGATGTACTGAAGATTACATTTAGTGCACTGAATCATGTAAATAACATTAGAAGTTTCACAAGTAATATATGATTTGATTTTAAACGTTTGTCCAGTACTATAAAAAGTATATTGATTACGGCCATCCTCAATAAAAGGACAGACGGTGCAACTAGTTTTATTGCACCGAAACGAGCCGGAAGGAGACCTAGATTGGTCGGTGTTAGTAGTTTCCAGCAATTTAGCTCTAACTAGAATGTCACTAATGTTTTTACAACGCCGGTAGGCTACTAAAGGGAGATTAGTAAAGACAGTTTTACAGCGACCAGATGAATTATAATAGGATGTAGGCATTTTATTCATCAAAATTGTATAATCATACCACTTGTTTTTTTGACTCCTTAATTTCGTTTTTTTTTTAAGTGTATTTTTACTGATTATGAGAGATAAATAAAATTATTGTTGTCACAGTCTTTCCCATAAAAGCGTGAACACCAGAGAAAATTTCTGGAATGATTATTGTTTCGCGACCAATCAGAAGCGAGATGAAACCGCAGAAGATAACCGCCAAACCGCAGCATGGATTAGTCACGACTTGATTCGAAACAACAAGCTGGCTTTTTCTTCCACGACAAATCTTCAATTTTACCGTTTTCAAATACTGAAATTGTCCTTTTTGTATTTCGGCTTATTTATGTGCAAAGAATAGATATGAATGAATGAATGTTTACTGGAAAGCGATGTTGAATCGAGTAGATAGGATCAGACAAAGCTAGACAGCGCGTCTGAGAGAGAAAAAAACGAACCAATCAGAAGCGGGACTGATCGGTGTGCTTCACGTGCAGTTTCAAAGGGTCATGCTAGTTGGCTGTGATTGGCGATTTTCGGTCCGTATTTTTTTGTAGCTGGGGAAGCCTTCATCCGAAAACTTGTACCGTTGTAAATTTTGACAATTTACACTCGCTCCTAGGTCCATTCCGAATTTGGTAGTTTGGTTTTGAAGGTTAGTCGTGGAAGAAAAGCCTGTTCGTTGAAAGAAAAAGC
>JAHPZR010030527.1:0-14932 GCA_019787425.1 Platygyra sinensis | reverse complement strand
GAAATAATGAAACATCTCCGTTGGGTTCATCAAGGAGAACGGAAAAGTCTCGTGGTGAACCTGGATTTCCTCTCATGGATGACGATGTGCTTTCAGTGTCACTTTGACCCATCCTTAAACCTACCAAAATATATCACAAAATTATTTTCAAGTTACAAACACATGGATATAGTGTAGGCAACATATCGGGCAGCTACAGTGTAGTAGAAGTTGGGGTGGTGTGACACACGTAATACAGAAAGAACTTTTCCTCATGTCTCTGCCCTGGCATGATTGAGAAGGTATATCGAACACTTGAGAGAGTACTTTAAAGATCACATTTTAAGACCCCAGGTTCATCATAACACTCTGTTGTATGCATCATATTTTAAAGTCATTTCTTGGTGTTTGGAATGGTCATGTCTAATACACATTGTAAAACATACAAATCAGCCATTCAAATTGTTACTATTTGATACCACATAAACAAGCTTTCAATTTACTTTTCTTTTATAATGAGGGGTCCAAACAATCTCGAGTTCTCAAAATTTGTATGGGAGTGTGGGTGTCCACAAAGTTTTCAAGCAGCTAGCATTATTGTTAGAGAAGTTGGCTGAGTTTGGTCAGTATGCATCTTTCCTAAAGGATTGCGAAGTGGTGTTCTTTTCACTGAAAGCCGCTACTTTTTGCAACCCTCAAAAGGATACATTAAAAAGCAACCTTTGTTATTCAGGCTATTCTGAACACTATTCATGTTAACTGGAGTGAAAGTTTGCACTCTGCTTTGATTGAATAGTACTCTGGTTAACCTGAAAAACAAAATACCACTCGATGTACCCCAAATAACGTTCACGAAAGCCTATTTATGGCCAGCTCTAGATACTCAATGGAAACACAATACATAAAACAAAAAATACACAGTCTGCCGTCTGCAGTCAACAGTGCCACACTGGTTTTTGCAAAACAAGATTAAATAAAGGAATGAGAAATGATTAAACTCTTACAAAAATAATTATGTCGGTTACAATCATAATTACCACAACTCTTCCTTTGGATTAAGTGTTAAAAGGTTCATTGTTTTTCTTATCTGCAAAGCTTAATCTGCAAAGAATTCTAGAGTTCTTGTTGTGTTGACAGCAGTAGTCAAGGAAATTGTAAAAAGCTTAGCAAATAGAATAATTTGTCCAAACATTTTCTTTGGCAGCAAGCTTAAGTAATGTTCTTATCTCAACTTTCACCAACTTTGACCTGAAAAAGAGTCCTGTAAATAATACGAAATAGATTGTACATTTCAGATTTGTCACTTGATTTTTGTTTTTGAAGAGAAACAAAACAAACTTCTGAAAGGAAATGTGGGAAGGATGGAAAATGGAACAGGCGAAATATTAATTTATGAACTACATTTTCATTTACAAGAGAGCTACGTGAGTTTTGTAAAACAATGAGACCACAACAGATATCATGAGATTGGTCTTGTGCCTACAGTCTTGGGGTCTGAGATATCATTAACCTCACAAATTCGACATCGTTTACTGAAAAAACGTCGAAAATAGAAGGCAGAGAGTTTACAGCTGTATATTTGGAAGATTTTCGAACGGCTTTGCGTGAAATTGTGCTTAAAATCTTTTGTGGTCACCTGGACAAACAGTGGCTTGAATCGAATGAGGTACGAGTTTACAAACTGGACTAAACCCGGCTTCATTCGCTGCTACAACCTATGAAAATAACATCTTACCGCAAAAAATACTATTCATATGACCATGACAATAAACATTAACAGCCCTTAACGTTAAAAGAAACCGAGAACAATAAACATTCTTTCTCGAGATCGCCAAGCAATATGTACTACTCTGAAAGAATTCGGCGACATCCCTTTGTAGACTCGACCTGCCCGCTGTACACTTCAAACTAGTGAGGGCTGCGAAAACGAGTTCAAATTAGTCCTTCTACAGAAATGTTGCGGTATATAAACCTTCAGGGATAACTAAGCTTATGTTATTCTTGTTTCAAACCTTTCTGTCCCTCTTCAAGGCAAACTACATGTATGAACGTAAGCGAAGGCAATACCCTCGTGTGCAAATTCTCTTCGCAAAGACGATAACGCACAATTTCAAAAGATCAGAAAGGCTAACGTTCACCAAACTATGCTCCGCTAAATGAAAAGAAGTTGAAATCAATAAAGATTTTCGCTGTCCACTCTTGCGTTCAGTAGACAAATTATAAAGCACTTGCGTCATGAAGAGAAGATCGGGGTATTACAATTTCCTCTTGTGAAAATATACGAAATTCAACACGAAACGCGTATTTCGGCTTGAAATAGCCGGGGAAAGGCAATAATTCCTTGAACATAAGCCAAGCAGACAAAAATTCAAAGTGAATACGCCCTATGCGACACTTTAGAACAAGGATTGATAAAAAGCGTATATCGCAACGGCGAACCGTTCATGCAAAAGCCAGCGATAACGGCGAAAAGAGGAGAACTTACCTGAAAGTAAGGTATACGTGAAAGCTTCGTGGGCTGAGATTTTCGAGGGAATGGATCCTTCTGTCGCAACTAAAATATGCTAAATCTAATGTAGTCTGTTGAGAGCTTCGCTTCCGAAACTTTCGCAGATGAAAAACCCTTGCAAATTGAGTACAAAGTAAATCGACAACAATCGCGGTAAATTAATACATGCAAGTATTGCGCATGAGTGAAATTCCGCTGACTACTTTATGACGATGACTGCCCACGCATTTTCGCTTTCAACAATGAACGCTTCTTAGAGACTAACTTAGATCTGTTTTACGTGAAAACAACTCTCTTTTTCTTCCGTATTTGATTTTTAAATCAATACAAAATTACGCTGCGTGCTTTCAAATAACACATGCGTGTACTTTGAGCAGTTTACTTTCCCAGGATTAATTACGTATTTCAACTTTAATAGAGTAAAGAAATTGTAAAGAAGGATTGGTGGCTGTGGTATGTGTTTCATTGATTCTGTGGCAAGGTACCGAAGGTGCTGGACCCTTTCAGCCTTTGGGAATGATGTAGAAAAAAATTACCTGGGGATTGTGGTCTGTGTTTCCTCAATCGCCAAGATTCTGTGGCTCAAACGCTCTCTGCTTAAGTCGAAAAGATTTCCCCGGGATTTCCCAGGCTACCCTTGAATAACTGTTGGCATGAAAAGAAACGGTCTTCTTTCGCATTACCCCTTGCAAAAATATAACAAAAAAGTCATTGAGGGGTCAATTGTTTCAAAACGGAAGACAAAACGCAAACAAACTGATTTAAATTACCGTTACTAAGGAATGAATAACACACAAAGAGAATGTTTGTTCATAAGATATCAAACACGACAAGACAATAAAACTGATTATAATCACACGCGAGGAAAGCCAGTCGTTGGCAGCTTATCGCCTCCATTCTGTTTCCGTACTCGGGCTTCCAGTCAGCTAAAAGCTTTCATTAACACAGGGATGAGGTTAGTACGGTAAGAAAACATTGCTTTTAATCCGATTTCTTAAATCGTTGCCAGTCATTTCACTTGATGATTATAAATCCGCGGTGTATTTTTATAAACTCAAAATGCAGATTTTAAAAACTGAAAAGATCGACATTGAAAAAAAAATCAATTTTTCCCGTATTTTAAACAAAACGAGCCCTCATTCTGCGGTTATCTTTTTTTCGTCATTAGCTTTAATAATACCTGTTCCTTTCTTCATGCCAGTTAACTGTAAATTATTCAGATCTGCTTAACGATAACTCGGCACAAAAAGTCAACCACGAGCGAGGTTTCAAGCGTCGACAAAAGAAACTGAGCGGAAATGAAACACAGTCGTGATATTGGAAAAGAAATGTAAATAAGCAATGCATAAAATGAAAAACTTACAAAGAGAAAAAATTTAAGGAGGTTCGGAAAAGGAATTAAAGCAGGAAGGCGGTCAAAGTGCTATCTGTGGGAAATAATGCAGAAATGAACGAACTAAATGGAATCCGGCATATGTCCGCGCGCGAAACGGTGGTGTCAAATTTATTATCTGCGCCACAAAAAGAGAAAGATTAAAGTTTGAGCAAAGTATTAGAGTTAGGAAAGGATTTTAGCGTTAATTAATATTTCAATATTGTCAGGGTTATCCACATAATACATGACAGATAGGCTACGCGGATCTCTGAAAGCAGTAAACGCTATTAATAAAAATAATATTGATTCCTCCGCCTTGCCGGCTCGCTTGAACCGAAAGATAAAAAGCTTTTGTCTTCGAGACAACCGCAATAAAAGGCCACAAAGTGGTAAAGCTGACAATCAAGGATAAAATGACAAGAAAATCATGTCTAACTTATGTCTTCGACATGTTTGAATACATTTCAGTAGAAAACTAGTTTGTTATGCACTTTGCGCGTCATTAATTCTACGCGCGAAATAATTTGACGCACACAATGTCACGGTCTTGTTGCCATAGCGATAACAATGACTTTTAACTTCCAGGTGGGAGTGATTGAACTGTAGAATAAGTACGAAGAAGAAGTGGAACTGGCTATTTTGGCGATGAATTTTCAGGGAAACAGACAACGGGAAGGCTTGTTTTCTGCACAATGCGATACTGGAAAAAATAAGGGTGTTCGTCACCCTTTTATGCCACAAAAAGCAAATACAACGACAAATGCGGTCAAGACAGCAATTGGCAGCTCGCACTTAAAACATGCACAATTTGATCGCCTTAAAGAGACTGGTAAAGAGCGGGCTTTTCCAACACACGACGATGGAGAAAGAAAACAAAGTTTCGCTACTCGTCTCCGACTTTCTAAATCATCTGAAAAATCGACGCAAAGGAAATTTCAAGGAGTAAACGTTTATGGGTCTTTTATCGAAGAAGTAGCCACCGAAGATTCTGAGAGAAGGAAAAACGGTGCAGCGTTCGAAAATACAACGCAGGGAAAAGTTGCATCGCATAGCACAGAGCGGACAAATGAAGCATGCTCAGATAAGCCATCACGTGTCACACCTCCAAATCACGCTATTAGACGTTATGCGCTATACAGAGGAATGATATGCCAGTAAGTCACCTTTTGCTAGCTTATAACAACCTAAGTTTCTTCAAGGTTAAGAATCTGACTCTCTTTTTGACCCCAATAACAAGGACGCGGCGCTATACAAGCTAGCTGTGGTGAAGTTTGTTCTCAGGGTGACTTCGAAGGTGATATGGCACCAGGGCGTTACATTTTGAGTTACCACTGGGCTTGGAGAGATTTCCTTAAACCTAAAAGATATACGCAATTTTTAGGTGTTTTAGTAAGACGATGCTTTTAGTATCAATATGAAATGCAAGTGCAAACATAGTTGTGGCTGATTTTGATATGAGGTATGGCTTTTGTTGTTTGCTGTATTTTACGAAAAACTGACAAGCATTCTGTTTTAAAAACTATTTGTCATATTTAATTGTCATAAATAGTTCTAGGTTTGGGGAGGATCATAATTTATGGAAAGTCAAGAATAAGCACAAAGTTTCTTGTAGCAGAGATAAAAGTGAAGAAACTATTACACGAACTACCACAATACAAGCAGATCAGAACAACAAACACGAGCCCACTCAATCACGTGCCTGTGACGCAAACACGGTGGATGATCAAACACCTGAAATGATCAATTGCAGTCCCAGGAATGACAATTCAACAGGATCACAGGTGAGAGAATCATAGGCGTACGGGCACCCTCGGACTTGGGGGGGCGGTGGCCTTATTGCCCGAAAAATTACAAAATGCCCGAAAGTGTCAGTTGTATATACGTACTCAAATCGCAGTAAAAACAAAAACGTTCTCAATTCTTACGTCTAATGAAACTGTTATTATTACGGAAAAACAGCCGAATTCCGATTTTTTGGAACATCCAAGGGAACTGATGAAAATTGCTTTTAAAAATCGGACAGTTCGTGAAATTATGGCGTTTGACTGAGGAGAGGGAAACGACTATTGGTTCGAGTTATCGGGAGGATCGAAAGAATGAGGGTTAGAGAAATCAGGATTCCACTGTAGTTATTTTGAAACATTGCATACTCCTAACCTATGACTTCATTCGACAGCCTGGTAAAATCAGAAACTTATAAAAGAAAAAGTTAATTGTCCCTCGTGCGAGAAGTTCAGGAAAATTTTAAACCGGCACTTTGCGGAGCCATTCAAAAGGGCTCTTTTCAGAGCCACCACAAAGACATAAGTCATGGCAGGAGCCCATCTTGGTCGTCCTTTGCTTTCATCCTTCTGTCACTAATGGAAATAACATCATGGATTCCCACGGTACACATTTAATTGGCATATGGCTTTTTCAAAACAGAATACCTGCAATTGTGGAACCTTAGATCATTTGACCTTAACTCCGATTTGACAAGACAAACGCTAGTGAAAGTAACCTACAAGCCAGGCCTTGAGTACCTTTTAGAATGCTTTCTTCCGAGTACTTTTGCCCGAATCATCAGCGTTTTGCCCGAAAAATCTTAAAATTTTCTGTGACTGGGGGGGCTGCAGCCCCCCCCGCCCCCCCGGCTCGTACACCTATGGAGAGAATCTTTGTGTGGAGCACTGAGAGAGTCGATTATTGCAATGTAGTAACAGACCAATAACTACATTTGTTGCATAAATCATATAGTTCTAGCTCGGAAAAAAAAATTCTAGTTATTGGACTGGAAGTAGCTTGCAATGGAGTCTGGCGAGGAGGAATACATTAAAAAGAGATTGATTTCGTTTGCAGTTGAAAAGGCTCTACGCAAGGCTCCTTCGACAAGGGAGGCAGAGGAGAGAGAGCCTGGGAACCAGATTGCGAGAATATGGAAATAGCCTATTTATAACCATTTTTTCTGGGTTTTTTCTGGCTAGGATTTTCTTTTTTAGCTCAGTTCTTTTGCGTGGTTTGATCTGACGCGAAGAACCAAGGCGTTCATGATTCATATATTTTACGAACTGCCGATACTGTAACACTTTGAAGGAATATATCAGGACTTTTTTTCAAACAATCTGAATTGATGTCAGTTTTTTACAAGCTAGGGAGACAGACTGACGGCCAGGATGCTTAATAGAAGATAAAGTGTTTTAGTTATTAGTTTTAGTTATTAATTCAATATCAATTAACCCGTCATATTGTTTTGTATTTAGTTTCCAAAACGAATCTACATCCGGGAGATGTCAAACGGAGCAATTGTCGACGAAATCGTGGATGTTCAGAACGAGAGGGACTGGGAAGTACTGAACTACATGACACCGCTACGTCACATAACTTCAAAACCACTTGAACGTTCAGACAACCTTCGCTTCCGAGATCTGCGAGACTTTGATGTTTATTATTATCCGCATCCATGGAGATAGCTATGAAAACTATTCTTTCAGCGTCATAATGATTATGCCTATATGTAATATTTATCTACAAAAATAGAACTAAAAAAGGAACTAGCGAAGGAAAGCTGGTGAAACAATATGAGCAATAGAGCGTGATAGAAGTTGAAGGGGTCAAAGTTGGAGAGTTAACCCACCAACATTACTTACGGCTAATATAGCTGTATATGTCTTGTATTGTTTCACCAGCTTTCCTTCGCTAGTTCCTTTTTTAGTTCTATTTTTGTAGATAAATATTACATATAGGCATAATCATTATGACGCTGAAAGAATAGTTTTCATAGCTATCTCCATGGATGCGGATAATAATAAACATCAAAGTCTCGCAGATCTCGGAAGCGAAGGTTGTCTGAACGTTCAAGTGGTTTTGAAGTTATGTGACGTAGCGGTGTCATGTAGTTCAGTACTTCCCAGTCCCTCTCGTTCTGAACATCCACGATTTCGTCGACAATTGCTCCGTTTGACATCTCCCGGATGTAGATTCGTTTTGGAAACTAAATACAAAACAATATGACGGGTTAATTGATATTGAATTAATAACTAAAACTAATAACTAAAACACTTTATCTTCTATTAAGCATCCTGGCCGTCAGTCTGTCTCCCTAGCTTGTAAAAAACTGACATCAATTCAGATTGTTTGAAAAAAAGTCCTGATATATTCCTTCAAAGTGTTACAGTATCGGCAGTTCGTAAAATATATGAATCATGAACGCCTTGGTTCTTCGCGTCAGATCAAACCACGCAAAAGAACTGAGCTAAAAAAGAAAATCCTAGCCAGAAAAAACCCAGAAAAAATGGTTATAAATAGGCTATTTCCATATTCTCGCAATCTGGTTCCCAGGCTCTCTCTCCTCTGCCTCCCTTGTCGAAGGAGCCTTGCGTAGAGCCTTTTCAACTGCAAACGAAATCAATCTCTTTTTAATGTATTCCTCCTCGCCAGACTCCATTGCAAGCTACTTCCAGTCCAATAACTAGAATTTTTTTTTCCGAGCTAGAACTATATGATTTATGCAACAAATGTAGTTATTGGTCTGTTACTACATTGCAATAATCGACTCTCTCAGTGCTCCACACAAAGATTCTCTCCATAGGTGTACGAGCCGGGGGGGCGGGGGGGGCTGCAGCCCCCCCAGTCACAGAAAATTTTAAGATTTTTCGGGCAAAACGCTGATGATTCGGGCAAAAGTACTCGGAAGAAAGCATTCTAAAAGGTACTCAAGGCCTGGCTTGTAGGTTACTTTCACTAGCGTTTGTCTTGTCAAATCGGAGTTAAGGTCAAATGATCTAAGGTTCCACAATTGCAGGTATTCTGTTTTGAAAAAGCCATATGCCAATTAAATGTGTACCGTGGGAATCCATGATGTTATTTCCATTAGTGACAGAAGGATGAAAGCAAAGGACGACCAAGATGGGCTCCTGCCATGACTTATGTCTTTGTGGTGGCTCTGAAAAGAGCCCTTTTGAATGGCTCCGCAAAGTGCCGGTTTAAAATTTTCCTGAACTTCTCGCACGAGGGACAATTAACTTTTTCTTTTATAAGTTTCTGATTTTACCAGGCTGTCGAATGAAGTCATAGGTTAGGAGTATGCAATGTTTCAAAATAACTACAGTGGAATCCTGATTTCTCTAACCCTCATTCTTTCGATCCTCCCGATAACTCGAACCAATAGTCGTTTCCCTCTCCTCAGTCAAACGCCATAATTTCACGAACTGTCCGATTTTTAAAAGCAATTTTCATCAGTTCCCTTGGATGTTCCAAAAAATCGGAATTCGGCTGTTTTTCCGTAATAATAACAGTTTCATTAGACGTAAGAATTGAGAACGTTTTTGTTTTTACTGCGATTTGAGTACGTATATACAACTGACACTTTCGGGCATTTTGTAATTTTTCGGGCAATAAGGCCACCGCCCCCCCAAGTCCGAGGGTGCCCGTACGCCTATGATTCTCTCACCTGTGATCCTGTTGAATTGTCATTCCTGGGACTGCAATTGATCATTTCAGGTGTTTGATCATCCACCGTGTTTGCGTCACAGGCACGTGATTGAGTGGGCTCGTGTTTGTTGTTCTGATCTGCTTGTATTGTGGTAGTTCGTGTAATAGTTTCTTCACTTTTATCTCTGCTACAAGAAACTTTGTGCTTATTCTTGACTTTCCATAAATTATGATCCTCCCCAAACCTAGAACTATTTATGACAATTAAATATGACAAATAGTTTTTAAAACAGAATGCTTGTCAGTTTTTCGTAAAATACAGCAAACAACAAAAGCCATACCTCATATCAAAATCAGCCACAACTATGTTTGCACTTGCATTTCATATTGATACTAAAAGCATCGTCTTACTAAAACACCTAAAAATTGCGTATATCTTTTAGGTTTAAGGAAATCTCTCCAAGCCCAGTGGTAACTCAAAATGTAACGCCCTGGTGCCATATCACCTTCGAAGTCACCCTGAGAACAAACTTCACCACAGCTAGCTTGTATAGCGCCGCGTCCTTGTTATTGGGGTCAAAAAGAGAGTCAGATTCTTAACCTTGAAGAAACTTAGGTTGTTATAAGCTAGCAAAAGGTGACTTACTGGCATATCATTCCTCTGTATAGCGCATAACGTCTAATAGCGTGATTTGGAGGTGTGACACGTGATGGCTTATCTGAGCATGCTTCATTTGTCCGCTCTGTGCTATGCGATGCAACTTTTCCCTGCGTTGTATTTTCGAACGCTGCACCGTTTTTCCTTCTCTCAGAATCTTCGGTGGCTACTTCTTCGATAAAAGACCCATAAACGTTTACTCCTTGAAATTTCCTTTGCGTCGATTTTTCAGATGATTTAGAAAGTCGGAGACGAGTAGCGAAACTTTGTTTTCTTTCTCCATCGTCGTGTGTTGGAAAAGCCCGCTCTTTACCAGTCTCTTTAAGGCGATCAAATTGTGCATGTTTTAAGTGCGAGCTGCCAATTGCTGTCTTGACCGCATTTGTCGTTGTATTTGCTTTTTGTGGCATAAAAGGGTGACGAACACCCTTATTTTTTCCAGTATCGCATTGTGCAGAAAACAAGCCTTCCCGTTGTCTGTTTCCCTGAAAATTCATCGCCAAAATAGCCAGTTCCACTTCTTCTTCGTACTTATTCTACAGTTCAATCACTCCCACCTGGAAGTTAAAAGTCATTGTTATCGCTATGGCAACAAGACCGTGACATTGTGTGCGTCAAATTATTTCGCGCGTAGAATTAATGACGCGCAAAGTGCATAACAAACTAGTTTTCTACTGAAATGTATTCAAACATGTCGAAGACATAAGTTAGACATGATTTTCTTGTCATTTTATCCTTGATTGTCAGCTTTACCACTTTGTGGCCTTTTATTGCGGTTGTCTCGAAGACAAAAGCTTTTTATCTTTCGGTTCAAGCGAGCCGGCAAGGCGGAGGAATCAATATTATTTTTATTAATAGCGTTTACTGCTTTCAGAGATCCGCGTAGCCTATCTGTCATGTATTATGTGGATAACCCTGACAATATTGAAATATTAATTAACGCTAAAATCCTTTCCTAACTCTAATACTTTGCTCAAACTTTAATCTTTCTCTTTTTGTGGCGCAGATAATAAATTTGACACCACCGTTTCGCGCGCGGACATATGCCGGATTCCATTTAGTTCGTTCATTTCTGCATTATTTCCCACAGATAGCACTTTGACCGCCTTCCTGCTTTAATTCCTTTTCCGAACCTCCTTAAATTTTTTCTCTTTGTAAGTTTTTCATTTTATGCATTGCTTATTTACATTTCTTTTCCAATATCACGACTGTGTTTCATTTCCGCTCAGTTTCTTTTGTCGACGCTTGAAACCTCGCTCGTGGTTGACTTTTTGTGCCGAGTTATCGTTAAGCAGATCTGAATAATTTACAGTTAACTGGCATGAAGAAAGGAACAGGTATTATTAAAGCTAATGACGAAAAAAAGATAACCGCAGAATGAGGGCTCGTTTTGTTTAAAATACGGGAAAAATTGATTTTTTTTTCAATGTCGATCTTTTCAGTTTTTAAAATCTGCATTTTGAGTTTATAAAAATACACCGCGGATTTATAATCATCAAGTGAAATGACTGGCAACGATTTAAGAAATCGGATTAAAAGCAATGTTTTCTTACCGTACTAACCTCATCCCTGTGTTAATGAAAGCTTTTAGCTGACTGGAAGCCCGAGTACGGAAACAGAATGGAGGCGATAAGCTGCCAACGACTGGCTTTCCTCGCGTGTGATTATAATCAGTTTTATTGTCTTGTCGTGTTTGATATCTTATGAACAAACATTCTCTTTGTGTGTTATTCATTCCTTAGTAACGGTAATTTAAATCAGTTTGTTTGCGTTTTGTCTTCCGTTTGAAACAATTGACCCCTCAATGACTTTTTTGTTATATTTTTGCAAGGGGTAATGCGAAAGAAGACCGTTTCTTTTCATGCCAACAGTTATTCAAGGGTAGCCTGGGAAATCCCGGGGAAATCTTTTCGACTTAAGCAGAGAGCGTTTGAGCCACAGAATCTTGGCGATTGAGGAAACACAGACCACAATCCCCAGGTAATTTTTTTCTACATCATTCCCAAAGGCTGAAAGGGTCCAGCACCTTCGGTACCTTGCCACAGAATCAATGAAACACATACCACAGCCACCAATCCTTCTTTACAATTTCTTTACTCTATTAAAGTTGAAATACGTAATTAATCCTGGGAAAGTAAACTGCTCAAAGTACACGCATGTGTTATTTGAAAGCACGCAGCGTAATTTTGTATTGATTTAAAAATCAAATACGGAAGAAAAAGAGAGTTGTTTTCACGTAAAACAGATCTAAGTTAGTCTCTAAGAAGCGTTCATTGTTGAAAGCGAAAATGCGTGGGCAGTCATCGTCATAAAGTAGTCAGCGGAATTTCACTCATGCGCAATACTTGCATGTATTAATTTACCGCGATTGTTGTCGATTTACTTTGTACTCAATTTGCAAGGGTTTTTCATCTGCGAAAGTTTCGGAAGCGAAGCTCTCAACAGACTACATTAGATTTAGCATATTTTAGTTGCGACAGAAGGATCCATTCCCTCGAAAATCTCAGCCCACGAAGCTTTCACGTATACCTTACTTTCAGGTAAGTTCTCCTCTTTTCGCCGTTATCGCTGGCTTTTGCATGAACGGTTCGCCGTTGCGATATACGCTTTTTATCAATCCTTGTTCTAAAGTGTCGCATAGGGCGTATTCACTTTGAATTTTTGTCTGCTTGGCTTATGTTCAAGGAATTATTGCCTTTCCCCGGCTATTTCAAGCCGAAATACGCGTTTCGTGTTGAATTTCGTATATTTTCACAAGAGGAAATTGTAATACCCCGATCTTCTCTTCATGACGCAAGTGCTTTATAATTTGTCTACTGAACGCAAGAGTGGACAGCGAAAATCTTTATTGATTTCAACTTCTTTTCATTTAGCGGAGCATAGTTTGGTGAACGTTAGCCTTTCTGATCTTTTGAAATTGTGCGTTATCGTCTTTGCGAAGAGAATTTGCACACGAGGGTATTGCCTTCGCTTACGTTCATACATGTAGTTTGCCTTGAAGAGGGACAGAAAGGTTTGAAACAAGAATAACATAAGCTTAGTTATCCCTGAAGGTTTATATACCGCAACATTTCTGTAGAAGGACTAATTTGAACTCGTTTTCGCAGCCCTCACTAGTTTGAAGTGTACAGCGGGCAGGTCGAGTCTACAAAGGGATGTCGCCGAATTCTTTCAGAGTAGTACATATTGCTTGGCGATCTCGAGAAAGAATGTTTATTGTTCTCGGTTTCTTTTAACGTTAAGGGCTGTTAATGTTTATTGTCATGGTCATATGAATAGTATTTTTTGCGGTAAGATGTTATTTTCATAGGTTGTAGCAGCGAATGAAGCCGGGTTTAGTCCAGTTTGTAAACTCGTACCTCATTCGATTCAAGCCACTGTTTGTCCAGGTGACCACAAAAGATTTTAAGCACAATTTCACGCAAAGCCGTTCGAAAATCTTCCAAATATACAGCTGTAAACTCTCTGCCTTCTATTTTCGACGTTTTTTCAGTAAACGATGTCGAATTTGTGAGGTTAATGATATCTCAGACCCCAAGACTGTAGGCACAAGACCAATCTCATGATATCTGTTGTGGTCTCATTGTTTTACAAAACTCACGTAGCTCTCTTGTAAATGAAAATGTAGTTCATAAATTAATATTTCGCCTGTTCCATTTTCCATCCTTCCCACATTTCCTTTCAGAAGTTTGTTTTGTTTCTCTTCAAAAACAAAAATCAAGTGACAAATCTGAAATGTACAATCTATTTCGTATTATTTACAGGACTCTTTTTCAGGTCAAAGTTGGTGAAAGTTGAGATAAGAACATTACTTAAGCTTGCTGCCAAAGAAAATGTTTGGACAAATTATTCTATTTGCTAAGCTTTTTACAATTTCCTTGACTACTGCTGTCAACACAACAAGAACTCTAGAATTCTTTGCAGATTAAGCTTTGCAGATAAGAAAAACAATGAACCTTTTAACACTTAATCCAAAGGAAGAGTTGTGGTAATTATGATTGTAACCGACATAATTATTTTTGTAAGAGTTTAATCATTTCTCATTCCTTTATTTAATCTTGTTTTGCAAAAACCAGTGTGGCACTGTTGACTGCAGACGGCAGACTGTGTATTTTTTGTTTTATGTATTGTGTTTCCATTGAGTATCTAGAGCTGGCCATAAATAGGCTTTCGTGAACGTTATTTGGGGTACATCGAGTGGTATTTTGTTTTTCAGGTTAACCAGAGTACTATTCAATCAAAGCAGAGTGCAAACTTTCACTCCAGTTAACATGAATAGTGTTCAGAATAGCCTGAATAACAAAGGTTGCTTTTTAATGTATCCTTTTGAGGGTTGCAAAAAGTAGCGGCTTTCAGTGAAAAGAACACCACTTCGCAATCCTTTAGGAAAGATGCATACTGACCAAACTCAGCCAACTTCTCTAACAATAATGCTAGCTGCTTGAAAACTTTGTGGACACCCACACTCCCATACAAATTTTGAGAACTCGAGATTGTTTGGACCCCTCATTATAAAAGAAAAGTAAATTGAAAGCTTGTTTATGTGGTATCAAATAGTAACAATTTGAATGGCTGATTTGTATGTTTTACAATGTGTATTAGACATGACCATTCCAAACACCAAGAAATGACTTTAAAATATGATGCATACAACAGAGTGTTATGATGAACCTGGGGTCTTAAAATGTGATCTTTAAAGTACTCTCTCAAGTGTTCGATATACCTTCTCAATCATGCCAGGGCAGAGACATGAGGAAAAGTTCTTTCTGTATTACGTGTGTCACACCACCCCAACTTCTACTACACTGTAGCTGCCCGATATGTTGCCTACACTATATCCATGTGTTTGTAACTTGAAAATAATTTTGTGATATATTTTGGTAGGTTTAAGGATGGGTCAAAGTGACACTGAAAGCACATCGTCATCCATGAGAGGAAATCCAGGTTCACCACGAGACTTTTCCGTTCTCCTTGATGAACCCAACGGAGATGTTTCATTATT
>JAHPZR010030526.1:10000-11449 GCA_019787425.1 Platygyra sinensis | reverse complement strand
AATGCTGACGAGCTTTTGCATTTAGTTTAGAAAAGCAGTAAGGTCTATTACAGTTTGAGATGCTGAGTAGTCTAATGGCGAGTAAGGAAGTAATAGGTTGGTTGAATTCAACTGAAAGCTACTCTAAAACTACTTATTGCTCGTTCTTATTAAAGCTGTTTCCTGTGTGCCTTGGGCATCCCCCAAGGGCAGTTCAGTGATGCTTCCTGCGGTAATAGTATGGATCAAACTGGATTTGCTGTCAGATTGGATATGGTAGTGTTGACGGAAATGTGACAAGGACGTGTTTGCAGACTGGCCAATGGAGCCGAAATCCCATTAATTGTACAGGTAATTTTATGCGGTACAAATATATTGATTACAAAATAGGGTTTTCCTGCATTGACATAAATTACGTCACAGCCATGCTGTACGTAGAGAAAAGCTATTTTTGAAAGGTTTAATCCACGTACTTAACAGTGTTACAACAGCATATGGAAAACATGTCACGGAAGTGCTCATCCATAAACCAAGAAATTAGAACTACGTTGTGTAGCATTACAAATAGTACCTTGTAAAAGTAATGCTCAGAAGTTTTTTTATTTGTATGGTAACACACGAGTACACAATAAAATACTGCCCAGTTACCTTCATCTAAAGGGGTACACACTAAATCAAGGGTGCGTTTCTTTACTAAATAATTTAATACAGGATCATTCCGATCATGTTGCATCAAAATAATCTATCTATCCATTCTGGGTTAGGTTACTTCGGTTCCTTACGTGTACATGCTCTTGGATTGAGCTATTAGGTAAAGAAGCCCCAAATCCTTTTTTAAACTACAAATTTAATCTTAGTTTATTCCAAATAACGTAACTTAAGCGTTCGTACACAAGAGTGAACACATGAACGCATACACAGCGTAACAAATGGTAACCACGGGACTTCCAAGTGCTTTTATATATTGTTTTCGAAATCGTCCTCATAACGAATACTTTAATCAATTAACTTATTGTTCTCATTGTGATCGATGGAAGTCCATCCGTCAAATAGAATATTTTTTTCTTATTCTAGGACACCGTTCTTCCTCCAAACGTTTCGGTGTCACCGTGCACCTTGCTAGCCAGTTGCTCGTCAATGCAGAGCGTGGCAAGTTTTCAGCGCTAGTCATCTGGAATGAGCCAAATGCGACTGACAATTCACGGAGCAAGGCGCCTTCAACTGTCGACAAAATACACAAACCACCTCAAAGATTCAGTCAGGAAGCACACGTTGGATCACCTACACTGCAATGGACCACTCAGGAAACACGGGCTACATGTTTTCTTTTCTATAAAAAGTAGTAGGGTAATGAAGTTATTTCTTGTTGATTGTCTCAACAAAGGTGCTTAACTCATTACATGATGCTAACCACCTTTTATGTTTTTTTTGTATTTGTTTTTTTTTTGTTTTTACTGTTACCGTTATCAA
>JAHPZR010030526.1:0-5000 GCA_019787425.1 Platygyra sinensis | reverse complement strand
AGCTGTGATGTCTGTATCAAACCAAGTCACCTCCAGGTTCGTTGTTATGCAAAGGGAAGGACCCCGTTTCCCGAAAGCCACTAATCACTAATCGGACTATCGTAAAATGGTCTATTGCAAATAATCATGCCCTCTAGTGCAAACGTCTGAACGGTGACAAGTAATTTTTTTTTTTTTTTTTTTTTTACCTTGGCAAATAAAATCTTGGCCACTCCAGGTTCCATTACTGAGACATTTCCTTGATGGCGATCCAGTTGGAATAAACCCAGCATTGCACGAAAAGAGACACACTGTATTGTAATACTCTGTTGTTGTTCCTGTACAACCTTGACGAATGCCATTGCGTGGGGCTTGTAGAGCTGAACACGCTACAGCTGAAAAGATAAAATGTTATACATTCGGTCAGAAGAGAGGCGAAGGCCTCGTGCGTCATTCTGGCACTATGGGTTACGTAAAAGTGAAGTATATGCTGTTTTTATGGCATTACAGATTTCGGGCCTACTGGAAATGGTGTGAAAAGCTTTGAGTGCTTTTTATTGTCTTTCTCTCTCTCTCCCTCGCTCTCTGGCTTCCGAAATCCTGTTGTTGGAAAGTCATGCTACGTATGTTCTACGCTTTGCTGTTAAGCAACACAAATAGCCATTCTTATTTGCGTGTTTTTGCCGCGCGCTCACTACTATTTGAAACGTGCGAAAAATCTCCCAGTCCCGTTTATTAATCAATTTTATTGAGCTTCAACCAAGGACAGGCTTATCCTCTCACCATTACATTGAGGTTGAATTCCAGTCCATATTCCATTGCTATCACATGTGCGAGCTGCTGACCCAGTCAGGATGTATCCAATGTCACATGAAAAGTGACAGATATTACCAGGGAAATTATTACACGGCGCTAAGCTTCCGTGAGCAGGGGCTGTCAATTGAGGACAGCTATTCACTAATTCATAAAAAAAATAACACAATTTAGATTATTGAAGGGAATGAGGTAATTACTCTTGGAGTCCGTCGAATGGCTATGTTCATGACTCGTAACCATAAACACCGTCGTTTATATTATTCCCACGACCATTTTCCGCGCTGTTCTCTGGCTAACCGAACACAAAGACGCGACCATATTTATTTTTAACGAAGGCAGCATTTAGTTTTACACTATAGTAGAGCATCGCCTGCCTCACCTTATTTTTGTGACAAAGTATTTTAAAAATCTCAGAAATTTGTCGTCTCAGACACAACAAACACAACAAATTATTTATGTTGCTAAATTCGTTTTCTTAGAAATGAGATCTTAGATCAACGGGACCTAGTTCCTTTTGAAACTGCCACCACAATGCAAATATAGTTACCCCCTTCGCATGTAAAAGCATCACCAGGCTTCAACTGTACTCCCTCCGGGCAAAAACATTGATGACCGGAAGGATTTGGTAGACAAATGTGACTGCAGCCCCCATTCAGCTGTGAACAACTGGTGGTTCCTATAGGGCATAAGATAGGTACTTAATCAACTATTATTCTGTTGCAAATTCCATTAATTAATTTTCTCCCTTTGGGCGCTATTGCGCAAAAGGGTTTAATTGCCGCACGTCACGTGACACACCAGTTTTGTTAGAGCTCTCGTAGCGCGACCAGAGTTTTGTCAAGCGTGGTTGTTGTTGTTGTTGTTTTTTTCATCAACCCACCTGCTTGTTATTAGTGTATTTTAGGTGAGGTAGCAGAGAGGTTTATTTCGCTTCCTAGTTTGTTACTGTTCGATTCACTTTTGGTTTTCTAGGAAATAAACTTCTTTATTGGCCAAAAACAGCATGTGCTGTTGTTGTGTTGTTGGCGGGGGGAATTTATGAGCAATTCAGCTCCCTTCTCAAGTTTTGATTGGGGTGACCCATTTTGTTCCAAGCCAGCTTGCAAAACTAGGATCGACCGCTGTCGTCCAATCCAGGTTACTGGTGAAGTTACACAGCTTGTACAGCGGATTGGAGTGATAACTGTTTCCTTTGAAAATTTCTTGTAACATTCGCTTACCCTACAGTTCTCGATTTGTATTTTAAAGAAAAAAAAAAAAAAATTCGCCAACTTCTTGCACATCTACAATACAAGATGAATGATTGCCGATTGTAATGACCGTGGCGACTGATATATGTCAGTAAATATGCTTACTTTGCAGCTTCTTGCTAGATTTCAAATAACTTACCGCAGTAATTCGTGTTCACGATTAGTGCTTGATTTCAATGATGCATGTGTATTGTTAATATAATAGGCTGTCTATATTACGCATCTGTTGGTGGCTAGCTAAAAGTGAGGTCAGCATGTAATCAACACGTTTCGGCACAGTCACATCTATTGACAAAAATATAATACTTACCAGTGAATAGCTGGGATTGATCATAAACATGTAATTCCATTGGTCGACCCATTCCGTGAACAACGACTTCAGTTACAGAAGTTGTCATGTTGTACTTGTGAATACTTCGACTTTTCCAGTCAGACCAGAAGAGAACGTCACCAAATAGTGCGAGTCCGAATGGGTGCATAGAGTCCAATGATAAATCCAGTATCACCACGCGATTATTTCCTTGTAGGTCCACCCTCTCAATCTTATCAAGATACCCATCGCACCAGTACAGGAGTCTACTTTGGTAATCCATTGCAAGCGAATTCACCCACGTAAGTCCTGAACTTACAAGAGTTGTCCTAGCAGAACCGTCCATGTTGGCTCGTTCAATTTTAAGCGATATTCCTCTGCCACCCCAATACATCTTTCTAAAACGATAGTGTTGCAAAAGTAAATGTTGGTGGAAACAATGTCTTACCACTGACCACTTTATATTTTCTGAAGATTTGTTAACATTCTCGAACATTATGAAATATTGCGGAAGATGACCATATACTCTGTACCTCGAAAACTTCGAGAACGATCGATATATAAAAAAACAGAGAAGTGCCGACCAAACTGCAAAATGCTAAAGTAGTCTGCTAAAGATATTCCATAGCACGTCAGCAGCTATATTGCTATATATATAGTGACTTCTTTTGAATGTAGATTACCTTTCTCCAATATCAAGTAGTATGGCTCTTGGCTTTTCAATGTTTGAGGTGATTAGACTCCTTCTAGATGACCCATCCATCCTTGCGACCTCAATCCTATTATTTGCCTCATCCGTCCAATAGATATTGCGTCCAATATAATCTATTGCCAGACCTTCCGGAGTAATAACGTTATTATACGCGATAACGTCAACGGACGACCCATTAGGGAATGCTCTGGCAACTAATTCCAAAGTCACGTCACTCCAATAAATTTTTCCTTCGACTGGATCGTAATCAACGGCCACGGGTCTTGAGATGTTTGTGCTGATTTCTAGAGGATAGCAAGGGGTCTCGGGCACTTCCAGAGGTACCTTGTAAATTTCTCCAATGTCTGCGTCAGCAAAAATTACGAATTTGTCCGAGCTTGTCTTGTCGAACACACCTTTAACATAAAAATAAACCAAGGAGAATGGAACTGATGTACATATCTCACAAAGGTAAGAAAAGACTTCCTTACTATTGGTGGTGCCGCTCTCAGTTATTCACCTGGTGGTCTAGGTCTTACTAAGAATTAAAAGGTGGCCTTTTTCATTCACAGAGCATTTTTTTCAACCTACGTTATATCTATCGACATCACTTGTTTTGTGCTCTGAGTAGTGCATAATTTCAGCGTCATTTCGCACTACTCTTTTCTGTGCTTTACAATGTGTTATCAATGATTCCACGACTTAAACCTAAATCTGCAAAACCGTGTGCTAAATGGAGCGTTTCAGTTGCCCAGGAGTCTATAAAAGCTAACCAAACTACTGTTTTGTTGTCCCTAGGAAGGGTAGAGCACAGTCTATTAACTTTTGAATCTTGCTAAACTTGTTATTGTTTCGAAAGCGATGTTACCAATGCAGTATGAAAGTAGCGTTTTATCTGGTTTGTTTTCACAATCTGTTATTCTGCGGATGTCGCTTTTCCTTATTTCTTTAGTTATTAGTGTTTCACAAGCCAAGACATGCAATACTCCACTCAACATCACGACGCAATCCACATATGACAAAATAAATGGGATGATCCACACAGTAACCGAATAAGGACAAGTTAGTAAAAGCTGTACCTAGTTAAAAGTTTGGGGGTATTTAACCCATTGGTTTCTTACCATGGTCACAGGTTTTCCCATCGGACTTGAGGGCAATGCCTGTCGGACATGCGCACTGATACCCTCCCGGCTTTAAAGGCAGAAATCGCTACAGAGTCCATTGTCCTGAGAACAATTATGGGAACCTGATTCAAAAGAGAAAAACAAAGCTATTTAACTCTTTTATGGTGCTAGATATTTTAAAATCGTTCGTATCTTGAATTTTTTTTCTTTTTTTTGGTATGTAAGACATCACACTCTCACAATGCTTCTCTTCCTCAGAAATGGGTACCGGCCTACGTAATGCTTGGGGTAGCCCTGCTATGGACTAGCATCCCATCCCGGGGGCGAAGGGGGGGGGGGGTTCGTTAAAAATACCCCTAGACGCTTCATGCTACAGAAACCGGGATAAGCTCTGGCCTAATGGGCCACTCGTAGAGGCTCGTATGCAGACTTCACACCGGTTCACGTAAGCTGTAATAAAAAAGAAAAATAGAAACTAAGTACCAGAAAATATCAAGGCCGGATCAAATATGTGAATGTCCATTGGTTGTTGAAGGCCATCAACTAGGGTGTCCTTGTTTCCAGTGCTTAAGTTATAATTTGAAATGCTCTTTGCATTCCAATCCGTCCAGTATAGCATGTCATGATAAACAGCTAGTCCATAAGGATGGATATCAGCCACAGACGACATTATTAACTGTCTGTTTCCTCCATTGAGGTCTGATACCTCAATTTTGTCAAGTTTAGCATCAGCCCAAAACAGGCGCTTTGTCGCTTGGTCGATAGTGAGACCATTTGGCCAGACTAAGTTTCCCATTACAATGATTCGTCTCGCCGATCCATCCATCTCA
>JAHPZR010030524.1:0-30006 GCA_019787425.1 Platygyra sinensis | reverse complement strand
TGATCCTTGAAAAATCCCTTCGCTTAACTGACCAGTGAAAATACCTAGTTGGTCCGTCAATCTTGTACTTAATCCACTCGAACATTGTTTTCAAAGCCATTTTAGACCATTTTATCATTTTCAAGATTCATGAAATTCCTTTCCTTTCGCCGATGTAATAATACAAGTAGTTTTAAAAGAAATACAAAGCATAAAATATACGGCGCGATGCATTAAAACTGCGTGACAAGAAAGGAAAAACCGCAACTTCAGCACGCATGCATTTTCCAGTGGAGCTAAATTGTCTAAAAATGTCAGTAGTCATGATATTTTCACTCGAGACTGCCACAACATGTTATACGTGTTTATCATTTAAAAAAGCTACCATCTGACCATATCAAGAACAAATATGATAATCATCTGCAAAAATGATAATCATCTGCGACCCCAGTATTTTTCAGCGTCAGTCAGTGTTATTTTTAATATTTGACAAAGTTTTCCGCTGACGGATTTAGTTTTTTCTTTCATTTTATTGTCCGAGAGTGTTGACAGCTGACTGACATGTCAAGCCGCAAAATTGAAAAGAGTTTAAACGATTTGATGGACGATGGTCGTAAATTTTGGCATCAGCCATAAAACTAGGGTATTATGCTCAAAATCACTCTCGGCTGGAGGCACGTTTAACACTTATTTATCTAAATATTATTTAACCATTATTTAACTTGAAAGTGTTATAGGGTCAGACGGATTATGTTCGTAAAATAGTATTCTTTTTGCTAAAAATTATGCTCGGCTGGAGGTGATAATGGTCCTGCTCCTAATTATACCGAATTAAGCGGTCGTTGAAGAGGGGTGGCCGATTTGGGGAGGTTAGTTATATTTTTTGGGGGGGGTGTAACGTTTCTAATTTAAAAAAAAAAAAAAAAAAAAAAAAAAAAAGCTCAGTGTAGCAAATAAACACGTAACGAAATGAAAACATATCGGTAGAAGCAAAAAAAAAAACAAACAAACAAACAAACAAACAGAAACAGAGACGAACCAGGTGCCTTGGTACAATTAAACTGAATGGTGTTTTGTATACATCATTCGTCAGTCGTTGGTTAACTGGCATCTGGTTCAATAAGCTTAAATTATAGGTATTCTGCCGCCGGCGTTATACTAGATATTGTGATCAAAATTATGCCAGCATAATCTGTCAAATATCTAAATTGTACGTATTTAAAAGACTTTTTCCCAGGCGATCACATCATACCCCACTTCGCTATAATTTCGATGAAACTGTTCGCATCAGGCTGACGGAGATTGCTCTTTGTTTCAATTTAAGCTGTTTCGCAAGTTACCGACAATTTATACCCGTGTTCACAGTTGCTTTTCTGTTATACTATAATATGAGCAGATTGCAAACTGAGAATAGGGATGACGCGATGGCGATGTAGTTTACGTACAGAACAAAATGACATTTATTCATTTCTATACAAAAAGGTTGTAACACTGCTACCGCTCGATATGAACGTAATGAATGTTAAAACTGAATGTAATGAAAACGCCTGTAAAGAAGCTCAGTCTCCAGTCGAGGATCGAAACTGGCAGGACCGGAAAGAGGATAGACACTTAACACACAGTTCATTCTTGGCCTTTCCAACCGCGGTTAGACCCTTCTGGCAGCCAGGCGGAGCCTGTACACGGGCTCGGGCAATGAACAGTGCAACGAAAAGTTTTCCGAGCAGAACCGCGTGGTTAAGGCAGATATGGACTATCAGCTTGAGTGCTGTGGAACACAGGAATAACGGCGGACGGACGGACTTGTCTTGAGGAAAGCTCCGAAGAACACAGGCTCACTGCATTGACTCATTACTCAATTCCAAAGGCACAGGGTCGGAGAGTCTCCGGTCAGCCGGACAGCAAATCAGCAAGGACTTTCAAACAGTCAAAGATCTGGAACTCTCTTGTCTTCTTTATCTATTGTAGGTTAAGCCTCGTAGAAATTAAGTCAACTCTTGTCAATACCAACATCCGTAAAGGAAATTGCTTGACGTTTAGATCTTCCGTTCAAGATAAAATTCGAGAAAATTGCTCAAGGTATAGGTAAATAAAGGTGTTAGTTGACAAAACGCTACTTCACATCCGAGGACAATAAATCACACCCTGCAAGCCGCCAGAGCCTTTTCTCACGATATATATGCTTTGCACCGAGAATAAAAGATAAAACTAGTAGTAATCAAAAGGCGCATTTACACGACATTCGTTTTGTGTACGACACTCCAAAATTCTGGCACGCGGGCCAATAGGTTTGGGCACGGTCCGCTTGATTTACACGGCAAAATATGTTCGAGCTTTTTCAATGTTGATTTCTGGAACAGCACCCCTAAAACAAGAGCGGCACTCTTAATTTTGTGAGCCCCTGCGCTTGTATGACAGCGGCTCACATATGATTTCAAGCGCGCTTGAGGCGCGCTTTCGCGGGCTGTTCAAAAAATCATGGCAGATTCTCGAGTGCAAAAAGTAAGTTTGGCTAGTTGCTTTGAAATGGCGGAAACGCAATTGAGGGGCGAAACAAGGCCATCCCTTTCACCGCCCTTACATGCATTAGAGCGGCGACAATATGGCCTGCTGCCATCTGTTCTGGGCTGTATAATAAGAGACAAGGTAGTCTTTTGTAATATTTTCAGTTATAACATAGATTGAACCCTGCGCGCGCTATGTTTTATCAGAGTATATAACATAGAAAAAGCGTGTTTTATTGTTTTGCACGCGCACAATCTATATCATAAAGCAAATGAAGAAGCCTAAGCCGTGTATTACACTGTGATAAAACACGACAGGCATTTGAGAACACTCTAGAAATGTAGAAAACACTCGCCTGCGGCTCGTGTTTTCTACATTTCCCTCGTGCTCTCAAATGCCTGTCGTGTTTTATGACAGTGTAATACACTGCTTAGGCTTCTTTATTTGTTAAATAAAACAGAGAAAAGCGTGTTTTATTGTTTTGCGCACGTAAAATCTAAATTACAAAGCAAATGAAGAAGCCTGACCCGTGTATTACACTGTGATAAAACACTCCAGTCACTCGAGAAATGTAGTTCTAAGACACTCGCCTGCCGCTCGTGCTTTCTACATTTCCCTCGTGTTCTCAAATGCCTGTCGTGTTTTATCACAGTGTAATACACGGCTTGGGCCTCTTTATTTGTTAAATATCACCGTGGGACAAATGTATCAAAACTCGCTCAGATCTCATTTAAACTCTCGTGGATGAGAAAAAATGACAACGTTGAATGTTCAAGAGTGTTTATTTGGTAAATAACCCATACATTAAACGACTTAAATGTCATCTCCTAATTCCCATAAAAAGTCTTATATTTCAGCCACAGCTCTTCCTACAAACCCTTATATTACGCTTGGGTGATTTGTGGTTCGTAGTGAACTTCGGGAATTCCAAACCAACTTCGGAAACCGTTTGTCAAAAGTTTTGTGAAACGCAATGTAAAAAGACAACTTATCAATATTAAAGTTTAAAAGTAAAGTACAACATCATTTATATACGAATGTTCCATGCTTATAGATATAGGCTAGAATACAGTGGAAGAAAGAACGAGGAAAATTTGCGATTCATATTTGTCTCTGGCATCGATCGACAACCGAGAAACCTCACAATCTTTCAAAACGTGTATGTAGTCGATCTGAATCAAGTAGAAATGATGTGTTACTTAACTGTACCATGCTTTATACCTGTTTCGTTTCCTTTGAGGTTTTACTATATTCTAAAGCGACCTGGATAGTTTCCTCCCCGCGAGAAGCAAGTAAAAGATTTTGGTCCCCAGAGCTCATTTTCAAGCCCAGAGCCTTCGCTTTCCTGGTCAGTCATGAGTGCAAAGACTCTGGGGACGAGAATTCCTCTAGTATCGGCACGCGGACCTCTTTTTAAGCGGGCCGGGACTACCTCCCGAGGTGGTCTCGGGGGGGGGGGGGGGGGGGGGGCAAAATCGGTGTCGATGAACGGTCGAAAATTCTCGAATCAGACCGCATTATGATGGCGTTCTTAGTCGAACGCAACAAAAATAGATAAAAGGGGCTCTTTTTGCAGAATGAATAAATTACCGATATAAATCGAAATACTGGACTGTAAGTGATTTAAAGACCTAGAGAAGTAACTTTCTGTGTCAACATATTTATGTTTCGTAATTATTCCACGTTTAAGAGTTATACACTGTTATCTTATGACATTGCCTGTAGATTACGATAAGTTTACAATTCTAAGTAAAGCGCGAAGCTAATTTACAAGGATAAACGGAAGAGCAAATATAACACATAAACCTACTTTTAATTTTGGGGGTATATCTCTTCTGTGACAGCAGGCTTTTTCTGATGATGTAGCTGTCCGATCGAAGAGCGGCTGGCCGAGCAGCCGAGCGAGCCGCCGACCGACCGACCTACCGACTTTTTTCTTAGTGCGTCCTCTGAGAGGCTGCTCGTAGTCTATGAATATATTCCTGGACGTTTCATTTCCACAAGAAGTGGCTTAGAAAAGTGGATAAGTATTGCAATTGCGGCAGTATAATAGTGTAAAAATTCTGCTAGCTAGACTGCCTAAAATGGCATTTGTGATGTAAAACAGGAGAATGAAAAGAAGGAAACAGGTAGGGGGTGTGGCAGAGTAAGAGAGTAATCCTTTTATTAAGGTGTCTGGTCGATCTGGGGCCAATGGTACTACTTGGGGACACAGATAAAACACCTGATATTTTTTAAGAATTAAAACCACAAAAGTTAACCACTTAAGATACTTTTGTTTACAATATATTTCGTATAAAACTAAGTTGAGCATAATTTACAATCCTTTCCACATCTCTCTAAAACAGCTGACATATCCTTTATGCGTATCATGGTTCTAAAAAACTGACAAAGATAAAAACTGACATGAGATTACGTGAGAAAAACGTACTCTCTTACCCCGGCCATGCAACCGGCTGTAACGTAACTCTCTTTTATGGCCATGTAAATAAGGCTCATTGTTGTTGTTGTTGTTGTTGTTGTTGTTGTTGTTGTTGTTGTTGCTGTTGTTGTTGTATGTAATGCAGGTTAGGGACTGTGCAATAATTATCTGGAGGGGGGGTTCTAAAATTAGCAAAATAGGCCTTAAAATAAAGTTGCACCCCCCCCCCCCTGAATTAAAGTTAAAATAACTTCTTGTCCACCCCCGTCTAGAGGGGAGATTACTTTCAACCCCCCTTCCCCAACCGATCCTCCCTACATCCCTCTTTACCTTTACACTACTTCTGGTATGTCTGCATCATCAATAAATAAAACTTGGAAGCTGCGCTGCACATAATCGTCGCCGGATGAACCACCTTCATACTCGGTTGACTCCTCCTCAGAATCACTTGAGGTATCATCATGAAAACTGGAGGGCATGTTTTCATCATCATCTTCGATGTCTTCATCAAATGTTCTTGCTACAGAACCATCTGCATACTTAAGTATTCGCTCAACTAATTGTGCCTTGTTTCCAGATACTATTAGACCTTCTTGCCTTAGATAGAGCCGAAGTTGTTTGTTAGTCAGTCTTTCAACATCGTCTCTGCTCTCCCAACAAATATCTTCTGGAATTGTGTTTCTTTCCAGATTTCCTTTGTCTGCTTTTAGAGCCAAGATTCCAAAAATTGATTTTGATTAGCTTACATGTAATATACATTATCGTGAGTCCATGGATTGAGATCAGACCTCTCAGTTTAACTTCTAACCCCCCCTTCAAATGTTTAAGAAATTACATCTTACCCCCCCCCCCTACCCTGCGCTTTGGTTTAAGCTCAGCCCCCCCCCCCCCCTATTAATCTTAGGGCGCGTTCGTTTGGGATCAATCCGGAATAAGAATAATTGGAATAATGCGAGAAAGCGTTTGTTTGGGAGCTCTTCTCATTCCGGCATACCTGGATTTCCATTCCGGCTATTCTACTACCAGAAGCAGAATAGACAGAATATATTCCGGAATATATTCTTATTCCAGAATATCCCAAACGAACGCGCCCTTAGAACCCCCTTCAGATAATTATTGCACAGTCCCTTATATGGTTTCTGAGGTTTTGCCGAATTCAGTACCTTTCTAAAAGAGCCTGCCACTCCAGACCCTCTACTTTATTTCTTACCCAGCTTATAGCATATTCCAGGTGTCTATCCCTGTTTATTAAAAACTGGATCATTGGATAATGCAATTCGAGAGTTTTCATTGGCTTAGCCATCATGGTATGTGAGCCATGATCTACAAAAATGGCGAGCGTATGTGTGATTTTATGGGCCGTTTTCGTTTTTATTGTAGTCTAGTTTTCTATATTTTGGGGGCGTTTTTAATAAAACAATTATTCCACTCGCGCTTGTTGGATACTATGAAATGATTATAGCCAGCTCGACGCTACGCGCCTCGTTGGCTATCTATCATCTCATATCCAACGCGCGCTCATGGAATAATTGTTAAATATACTTAACTCACAGCAAGGCGAGGATATAAACTCTGCTGTGAGGAAACAAACCGTTGAATAGACCTCCCATCCTGTCGTCTTAAGATAAGACACAATGAATCCAAACACAAAGGGTTGTTACACTCTTTAATCACGGTTTGACAAACGACGTGATGATAACAAAAAAATTGAAGCTTGTTGTGCTGGCAAATATAGTTCTTATTACATGATACGGTGAACTGGCCCTAATAAAAAGGAGGTTTTTAATTGGTTCTCCGAGGGCTTGCATTATGGGACCGCTGATATTGAAAGCTTACGAGCTTCGGAGAGCTGCTTACAAAGGAAAAACAAATTTCAATATTGGTATATGATCTTTCATATATTCACTTGCAGAAAACAATTTGTTGTCAAGTAGAAATCCTTTTTTCCAGTGGATCGCTGAAAAACATCAGTTTATCAGAAGAGTTTCAAAAGGGCCGCTAAAGTTAAACACTTTGTTAAGTCTGAAATATTGGGTTCACTCTACTTTAGCACTTTCATAAACTTTCAAAAAGGAACTCTACCAATATTTTATACGAATACGGACCACCCGCTAGGTCAATAACATGCTTTTATCAGTATCGGGCAATTCACAAAACTGTGGTCTGATTTTTAATCCAATTTTTCTCTGATCTCGTCTCGTTACATAGAGGGCCGAACCATTATTAACCCCACAGCCCTGTACCCCAGTAGAAATGAAAGTCGCTTAGGCCAACGAAACCCCTGTTTCTCATTCAGTGTATGTCTCAGTCAGTAAGACGCCTTTCTTAATTAAACTGAATTTATTACAATAAGTCAGTCAGTCAGAGACTATTGTAAGAATATGCAGCCCTAGCTGGATTTGATGTATTAGTCATGCCAAGAGATTGATTGTCAAGGCAGAAAAGACCCATTCCCTCTGTCCACTTGTGACTCCACATGGGAGGAAAACAAATCAACGCTCTCTTATCTTCTTGCCCCCAGGATCTCACGTGCCCTCTTTTTTCTCGCAGGTTTCTTTCGCGTCTCGCTCGACGGACTAAGTGAAAGAGGGACTACTCGTGGTCTAATCTCAATAAGGCAAAATGCCAATCTCGTACCGGTGTACGTCCGAACGTCATCACTCGCTCAGCGTTTCATGTGTTCAGTTTTGTGGAGTTAAATAATAAACACGCCAAGTTTTAAATGGCATAAGTTACTTTTTATCCACTGATATGATCAATCATTAGTTAATCAAGGATTTCGTCATTCGCTTCAAATGTTGTATTTAGCTCGGTCTTTTCAGGCAACCAATATTCGTCATAATCCACTGTTTTTGTGCAAATGATTCGATTTTTCTCAGAACTGATCTCTAAAACCATGTTTTCCAGTCGCCCAACTTTCATTTGTCGAATCCGGGAACCAAATTAACAGTAGACAAATGAGTCCGAGAAACTTTGTCAACTACAGTTTAATTCCTATAAAAAGGAAAACCTCTCCAGATTTCGTCATTGCAAGCCGGGCACGTTTCGTTCCGGTATCACGGTGAAGTAACAATACAATTTATAGTTATACTAACAAATAAGTTTTTGTTTAATTTGAAACATTTTAGAATTAAAGTTTGAAAGCTCCTTGTATCACATCGACAACCAACTACGCCCTGATATTAGAAAGAGAGCAAAGGGTGAAGTGATCCTAATGCACCCCCTGCTGCATGCACGAATCAAAGAGCAATGCATTCTCAAAATATTTTTCCAGAGTGGATGAAATTTCAACATTGTATTTTGTTCCCCACTTCCTGTGTGTTTTCACTTGATATGTTCACTTTCCGTTGTCCGAGAAAATTGGCCAGTATGCAGGATAGTTGTTTTTCCCGAAAAGAAACAAGGCCAATATACAGAGGGGATCGTGCTCTCTCGGCGTGAAATTTATGCTCATCTTACGCTGGTCTATCGCTGATTACTGAGCAATAAAGAAACAAAACAGGACTGAGCGGAAAAAGCACTGATGTCACTGTGTCAAGCCAAACAGGATGACCAGAATACGCGGTAAAAAATTGCAAATAGCAGGGTTTTAGAACTCTTAGAATGCTTTTACATTGCATCACACAATATCACCTGTCAAGAAGATTGCGTGGGTGCTTTCAAGAATTTACATATGTAAACTATTTTACAAAGCGGCTTGTTGGGAGATTACTCAGTTAGTCATGGAATTCAGCGTTATTTAAGACTAGCTATTGTTTTTTTCGTGCGCAATTTTGTTGATGTTCATTATTTTACTCAGCGATGTCAGCTAGGCTGAAGAAATACGTATACCGAGTTGCGCGATAAAAAAAATGTAAGGTTATTTAACGCAAGCTAAGTGATTCGTGATCCATAACGGATCTATATAAAATATCACGATAACAACCTCGGGGAATACCTATCCGTAATTCTTAAGCTGCCTTTGATTGCCACGTCGGTATACACAAATATTCTCATCGTGTGTTGGTGGTGTCATTAGCGGAGAACATTCAGACTTATTTTCAACGCGTTTCTTAGTTACAGACCTGTTAACAGACTTGGCTGACTAACATGAAAGACGCAAACGGTCCTGTAACTGACACGGTAGATAATATCCTTAAAAACCTTGAATCCTCGATAACGTGTCCACAGTGTTCAGACGTGTTCAAGGATCCTCGACTGTCCGTCTGTTTGCATAGTTTCTGTTACAAATGTTTAGAGAAACTGTGGAGTCAAGATGCGTCCGATCGTTTATTTCGATGTCCAATTTGCCTGACAGAGGAGACCGTGCCGGGCGAGAGTCAAGCTTCCGAGGTGTCAGACTCGCCGTCAAATCTCCACCTGAATCGCCTCCTAGATCTTAGCAAGGTTAAGAAGTTGAAAGAACAACAAGGACTTTGCGACAACTGCGCAGAAATGTCCATGTTGGAAGTATTCTGTTTTGACTGCGATGTCTATCTTTGCTCGGCATGTATGAATGCCCACTCTCAGATGACGGTGAAAAAGAAACACCGGCAACGAAAATTGCAGGAGTTTGAAAGCGTCGACTACGACAGGCTGTACAGACGTCCTATTTATTGCGAGCACGAACGAAAAGATCTGGAAGGTATTGAGTTTTATTGTCCCGACTGTGATGTCTACATGTGCGCTTTGTGCAACATGGTTGACGAGGAGTATCACACAACACAAGACATTCAAGAAATAGGCGACAGAGGCAAGGCCGAGATCAGAGAAAAGGCCGCAATCGTCCGCGAAAAAAGTCGCCAGATTCGAACGGGAATTGAGAACGCGGAAAGACGAATGGTGGAAATCGACAGGCGCGTGGACGCTCTGAAGAATGAAGTGAATGCAAAGGTCGCCAATCTGGTACAAATCCTTACAAATCACGGCAAAGAGATGATTCAAGTGTTAGAAGATATCCGAAGCGACAAGAAGGACAAGCTCCTGTCGCAGAAAAAACAGTTTGAGACGCTTGACATTCAAACAACCAGCTCACTCAAGTTTGTGGATTCTCTTCTGGGGAGAGAATTCGCAGCCGAAATAATGACGCTGAGAGATCGCGTGATCTCGCGACTGGAGAAAATGGACGATCTAATTGTCGACACGCGACCAGTTGTGGGAGCCGCAGTAGAATACATCCCCAATCCTTCGCTTGTAAGCACCCTGGAGTCTGCATCCCTTGGGCAAATTGTTGTGAGTAACACAGATCCACTTTCCTGTTTCGCAGAGGGTGAAGGGGTCGAGAAATCTTTCGTCGGAGAAGAAACTTGTTTCGCCGTGACAACTCGTGACCTGAAAGGCGAGGTGTGTTACAGCGTCGCTGATCGTGTCACAGTACAGGCTACGTCCATCTGTGGAGAAGTCATCGACGCTGAAGTTAAAGACACGGAGAATGGCCTATACGAAGTAGTGTACGTTCCCAAAGTGGAAGGCACCTACACCTTAGTGGTTAAAGTGGGAGACCAACACATACAGGAAAGTCCATTCGAGCTGATAGTCAAGCCTCCAGTGATGCTTCCATTCAAGTCATTTGGCTCAGTCTCCGGCGCAAACGGCCTGTTTACCCAGCCCCATGGAATAGCCATAAGCAGCACCGGGGATATAGCTATCTCTGATACGCAGAAACACTGCGTACATCTACTGAACTCCAACGGCATGAGCAAAATGGACTTCGGAGGAGAAGAGCTTGACTATCCCGTAGGAATTGCTTTTGACATCACAGAGAAGAACGTCATCGTGGCTGACAGAGACAACCACCGCCTCCTTGTATATAGCACCAAAACCGGCAAACTGATCAGAAAAATCGGTCGCAAAGGCACTGCAGAGGGACAGTTTGACGGGCCGTCAGGTATTTCCGTAGACGGTGAAGGTCGAATCATAGTCGCCGACTGGAACAACCACAGAATCCAAGTGTTCTCGCCCGAAGGCATGTTCCTGTTCAAATTTGGCGACACCGTGAAAAATAAATTGAAGCACCCGAGAGCCGTTACTTTCTGCGACGTGCGAAAGCGCTTCGTGGTTTCGGACACCGGAAATAATGTCGTGAAAGTGTTTGGACCAAAAGGCAAGTTTCTCAACACCGTTGGAAAGCCGGGAGTCAGGAAGGGTGAGCTGTACAGCCCTAGAGGAGTAACTGTGGACAAGCTAGACAGAATCGTCGTTTGCGATTTCGACAATCATCGCGTGCAGTTCTTCCGATTCGATGGAACGTGTCTAAATTCATTCGGTTCTAAAGGCAAGGATCTGGGACAGTTCAATCGCCCAATGGGCGTTGCTCTCCTCAACGATGATGAACTTGTAGTTAGTGACTGGGGAAACGATCGCATACAAGTGTTTTCCATGATAGGTCCTCAAAGGAAAGTTTCCCTGCTTAATGACAATAATAATTTCACTATGTAATGATTTGTCTATTCGGTTAGGCAACTTAATTACATTCGAAATTTACCATGTCGCTCTAAAGAGTTTTATGTACTATATCATTTTTTACCCGCGTTACTTAGATAATTTATCATATAATAATTTATTCTTTGACTTATAGATTTTACTCGTCAAAGGGATGCCCCTTGGGCAGGACAGGGTTAAAGGAGATCGATACCTCTCACAAAGGCACCTAGATGGGATGATTTTAACATATATTGTAGCTTTAATTTGTTTTGAAATATATATATACCAAAAAAACAAACAATATGGCGTTAGCATTACAAAGAGCTTTTAAGTTCTTGTCAAGACAGCGTTCATTTAAGAACGTTCACCTTGCCCCCAGTAGTTTTAGCAAAACTAGCAAGATGGACGCTTCTGAAGAAGGCAGAAACCAAGCGTTAAGTTTTCATTTCATTATGGATTGGTAGAGCTTCATATTTTTGATATTCGATTTCGTTTAAACATATCCGGCCGCAGGTTCAATACACTCCGGCAAAAATAATATTTATCATGCAAATTGCTTGTGCTGTTATAATATATAGACATGTATAGAGTTGAATAACTTCATTATAATCGCAACTAATATCGCACGTTTTAGATGACAGGAATCCGGTCTCTTGATATGGAATAAAAATTTGTTTCCATTTTTGCTACTAGCCTGTAGAACAGGTGTGTATTTTTTTACGTATTATAAGTGAACAGAGAGGAAAGCAAGGCGAAAGCGAGGCTATTTTGCTACCGAATGTTAGGACCGCCTAAGAAGGATACATTTTCATAATACTTTACCTCGATGAAGTTTATGGGTTTCGGAAAAAAAAATCTTAATACTAGAGATGGGTGGGTGGTGAGCCCTTCCCAAAGCCATGCCAATTTTTACTCGGAAAGTGTATTCCAAATAAGTAAACAAATTTACGGTTTTTAATCTTAACTATTTGATGTACTTCTTGCAAATATTTTTAGCCTTAGACTATTGTGTTTGGCTCGCTCACATGTATGAAATCTATTGTTGCATTTTATAACAGCTAATGAGCTGAGCAATTTAAGCTTAATAAGGTAAAATAAAGCTTTATTACAGCTAATTTGCTTATTTTTTAATTTATTTTTTCCTTACGTATCGAACAATCATTTGCATTCAGTTCACAATTAAGTGAAACCTGACAACCGTATCATTTTCCCTAAAAGTCAAGGTATTACCTATGTTACTTACGCTAAATTAAGCTTGGTACAGGTTTCTCAATTAGTAAATAATTCTTACTTTATTCTTCAATAGGAACTTTTGTTTTATTACTTTAAATTTCACTCTGTAGCGAGAAATAGAAAATATTGCTCATGTATTTATAATGAAACATAACAGTTGAACTGCGTTTTACTACGTTTCCTGTTCCTTCCAACTGTGATCACCAGAATTGATATCAAAAACGAACGAACATTCCCATGGTACCAGAAAATCACAACATAATATGTTCTGCAAAGTCGCATGCAAATTAAAAGCTATTAGTTCGGATTTGAGTCAATCTTCTTTTGTTCCTTTTTAAGTTATTTCCATGATTATTTAATTGAATTAATCCGTCACCTTCCCCTCCAGTAGATAAGTCTTAGGACAGTAAGAGATCGTTGCATCCATTGAAACGAGATAAAAATGTGACAACGGGTTTTTCTGTTCTGAACTCTAACTGGGGAAAACGAACGTATAAGAGGCCTAGCTGGCTGGACCAATGCGGTTCACTGGGAGTTAGCTCGGAGCGACTCGCTCGGTCTTCGGGAAAGGAACTTGTCACGGGTTCCAAAGTACCGTCTGATCTGCTACAGCTGAAATCAACGGGGCACTCAGAGAACCTGGCCTTCACACGTTTATTTTCCGTACCTCGCTATACGGTCCTAGCTGTACAACTCTCGATGTAAAAAATCAACTTACAAGAGTGAGAGCATTGCTTTTGTATCATACAACTCAAATTAACATTACAGAAGATAGCAAACACTCAGCAAATATCAGAACAAACGGGAGACAGAATGACATCTTCCCACAAACTAAAACAAAAAGAACGAATTCTATTTAGCTGGAAAGTTCGCAAAGCAACGCACAGCTAAAAAACATTAGGTTAAAACAGGAGCCAAAATCGGGGAACGAGGCCGTAAGCGCGCGCCATTTCTAGTATTGGGGTTGACCCCATGATATGGGACAATTTTTCTATTTTTAGAACAAATTGCGACATCGCCTGCGGCACACGCGCGTATATGCTGCGAGGATTTTTGTTGATGTCGCGCAGGGGAAATGGCATCCGAGATTCACGAAATCTTTTATGCTCTTGGTCCACAACTCAACACGTTTATGTCTGTTGGAATTTGGCTTGAGTATTTTCGTCGTAAGTTGCTCCAGTTTGAGTGAATTAAGGCAGTGTCGAATTTAGGTATGTCCAGCGTTATATCACTAACCAAGTTGTGTTCCGCTCAGTACTTCTTTTACAAGAACTTCACATTTCTCCACTCTAAATTTCACAAATGTAGAAGATTAACAGCTTTTCCATGACACAACGAAAAACTAGATATACTTGGATATATTCCGCGTCAAGACTTCAAAGTTTTCCTCCTCTTGCCAAACGCTTTCGAGGATCTCGCGACAGAAAAAATTATTGCAAGTTTGATTTCGCCTAAATTGTAAGCAACGCTTCACGTTTCATCAAGGCCAAACACATGTATAAGTGACAATAGGTTTATTTCTATAGATGCTGCTTAGTTTTGTTTTTGTAAAGAGCCAATAAAGTGTCTGTTGTCGATGAATAAGAGCGGCCGTCGATGCGTCTTTTGTACAGTCAGTAAAACATGACAAATTCGACCTCCGCACATTGGTGTGAAAATTAAACGTACATCAAACTCATATGATGTCTCTAGTTTTTGAATATATTTAAGGTTGACAAATGTTTGAGAACATATTAAAAGCTTAGCTGAAAATATATGAATACAGCAGAAATAATCACCAAAGTTTATGATGACCCTTTCTTTAAATAACTCGAACAAAGATTTCGATTTTGTTGGTTGAGTTATCAAAACTTCTTGGCTAATTTAATTTCGCAGTGTAAAGTTTTACTATGTGAAAGAAACACACTGATGCTAGTAGCGTTTTGGCGTTGGTGAAAATTGTTCTAGCATCTCAGCACAAAAGACAACGAAAATATCTTTGTCAAGATTTGTTGACAATTGAAAACACCGACTCGGACTTGAAACCTCTTGAAAGCTAGTGCACGCGCTGCACTATGCAAATGAGCTACTCCTACGCGTCAGACTTGCCTCTCAAAAACTTTTGCAAACTCGCCAAACAAGTAGAAACTATCAAAAACAGGTTTTTTTATGATTAAGCATTGTTTGGGAAACTCAAATTAACTCTATACCAGCCTGGAGTAAAGAGTTTTCTTACATAACTTTTCTCTACAGAACACCCGCAAAAGTTTACGCGTTAGCGCGAGCAGATATTATTCATTCACAGCGCGAAATCAAAGAAATTTTCGACCCTGAAAACTCACCCTTTCATTAACTAGGAGCATAAAAGTACATAGAAGAGCCCTGGGTCCTTATTCCCTGCCATGGCTATGAAAAATCCGCAAGAGAATCTAGCAATTCTCAATATTTGATCCCGCAACGTGACAACATCCACGCGAGAAACCACGACACGTGCGTGGATATATGACGTCAGGATGGCGCAATTTGTTCTAAAAATTGAAAAATTGTCCCATATCATGGGTCCGCGCGGATCCCAAGACTTACGGTGTCCGTCCCCGATTATAGCTCCTGGTTAATGAAAGGGTGAGTTTTCAGGGTCGAAAATTTCTTTGATTTCGCGCTGTGAATGAATAATATCTGCTCGCGCTAACGCGTAAACTTTTGCGGGTGTTCTGTAGAGAAAAGTTATGTAAGAAAACTCTTTACTCCAGGCTGGTATAGAGTTAATTTGAGTTTCCCAAACAATGCTTAATCATAAAAAAACCTGTTTTTGATAGTTTCTACTTGTTTGGCGAGTTTGCAAAAGTTTTTGAGAGGCAAGTCTGACGCGTAGGAGTAGCTCATTTGCATAGTGCAGCGCGTGCACTAGCTTTCAAGAGGTTTCAAGTCCGAGTCGGTGTTTTCAATTGTCAACAAATCTTGACAAAGATATTTTCGTTGTCTTTTGTGCTGAGATGCTAGAACAATTTTCACCAACGCCAAAACGCTACTAGCATCAGTGTGTTTCTTTCACATAGTAAAACTTTACACTGCGAAATTAAATTAGCCAAGAAGTTTTGATAACTCAACCAACAAAATCGAAATCTTTGTTCGAGTTATTTAAAGAAAGGGTCATCATAAACTTTGGTGATTATTTCTGCTGTATTCATATATTTTCAGCTAAGCTTTTAATATGTTCTCAAACATTTGTCAACCTTAAATATATTCAAAAACTAGAGACATCATATGAGTTTGATGTACGTTTAATTTTCACACCAATGTGCGGAGGTCGAATTTGTCATGTTTTACTGACTGTACAAAAGACGCATCGACGGCCGCTCTTATTCATCGACAACAGACACTTTATTGGCTCTTTACAAAAACAAAACTAAGCAGCATCTATAGAAATAAACCTATTGTCACTTATACATGTGTTTGGCCTTGATGAAACGTGAAGCGTTGCTTACAATTTAGGCGAAATCAAACTTGCAATAATTTTTTCTGTCGCGAGATCCTCGAAAGCGTTTGGCAAGAGGAGGAAAACTTTGAAGTCTTGACGCGGAATATATCCAAGTATATCTAGTTTTTCGTTGTGTCATGGAAAAGCTGTTAATCTTCTACATTTGTGAAATTTAGAGTGGAGAAATGTGAAGTTCTTGTAAAAGAAGTACTGAGCGGAACACAACTTGGTTAGTGATATAACGCTGGACATACCTAAATTCGACACTGCCTTAATTCACTCAAACTGGAGCAACTTACGACGAAAATACTCAAGCCAAATTCCAACAGACATAAACGTGTTGAGTTGTGGACCAAGAGCATAAAAGATTTCGTGAATCTCGGATGCCATTTCCCCTGCGCGACATCAACAAAAATCCTCGCAGCATATACGCGCGTGTGCCGCAGGCGATGTCGCAATTTGTTCTAAAAATAGAAAAATTGTCCCATATCATGGGGTCAACCCCAATACTAGAAATGGCGCGCGCTTACGGCCTCGTTCCCCGATTTTGGCTCCTGTTTTAACCTAATGTTTTTTAGCTGTGCGTTGCTTTGCGAACTTTCCAGCTAAATAGAATTCGTTCTTTTTGTTTTAGTTTGTGGGAAGATGTCATTCTGTCTCCCGTTTGTTCTGATATTTGCTGAGTGTTTGCTATCTTCTGTAATGTTAATTTGAGTTGTATGATACAAAAGCAATGCTCTCACTCTTGTAAGTTGATTTTTTACATCGAGAGTTGTACAGCTAGGACCGTATAGCGAGGTACGGAAAATAAACGTGTGAAGGCCAGGTTCTCTGAGTGCCCCGTTGATTTCAGCTGTAGCAGATCAGACGGTACTTTGGAACCCGTGACAAGTTCCTTTCCCGAAGACCGAGCGAGTCGCTCCGAGCTAACTCCCAGTGAACCGCATTGGTCCAGCCAGCTAGGCCTCTTATACGTTCGTTTTCCCCAGTTAGAGTTCAGAACAGAAAAACCCGTTGTCACATTTTTATCTCGTTTCAATGGATGCAACGATCTCTTACTGTCCTAAGACTTATCTACTGGAGGGGAAGGTGACGGATTAATTCAATTAAATAATCATGGAAATAACTTAAAAAGGAACAAAAGAAGATTGACTCAAATCCGAACTAATAGCTTTTAATTTGCATGCGACTTTGCAGAACATATTATGTTGTGATTTTCTGGTACCATGGGAATGTTCGTTCGTTTTTGATATCAATTCTGGTGATCACAGTTGGAAGGAACAGGAAACGTAGTAAAACGCAGTTCAACTGTTATGTTTCATTATAAATACATGAGCAATATTTTCTATTTCTCGCTACAGAGTGAAATTTAAAGTAATAAAACAAAAGTTCCTATTGAAGAATAAAGTAAGAATTATTTACTAATTGAGAAACCTGTACCAAGCTTAATTTAGCGTAAGTAACATAGGTAATACCTTGACTTTTAGGGAAAATGATACGGTTGTCAGGTTTCACTTAATTGTGAACTGAATGCAAATGATTGTTCGATACGTAAGGAAAAAATAAATTAAAAAATAAGCAAATTAGCTGTAATAAAGCTTTATTTTACCTTATTAAGCTTAAATTGCTCAGCTCATTAGCTGTTATAAAATGCAACAATAGATTTCATACATGTGAGCGAGCCAAACACAATAGTCTAAGGCTAAAAATATTTGCAAGAAGTACATCAAATAGTTAAGATTAAAAACCGTAAATTTGTTTACTTATTTGGAATACACTTTCCGAGTAAAAATTGGCATGGCTTTGGGAAGGGCTCACCACCCACCCATCTCTAGTATTAAGATTTTTTTTTCCGAAACCCATAAACTTCATCGAGGTAAAGTATTATGAAAATGTATCCTTCTTAGGCGGTCCTAACATTCGGTAGCAAAATAGCCTCGCTTTCGCCTTGCTTTCCTCTCTGTTCACTTATAATACGTAAAAAAATACACACCTGTTCTACAGGCTAGTAGCAAAAATGGAAACAAATTTTTATTCCATATCAAGAGACCGGATTCCTGTCATCTAAAACGTGCGATATTAGTTGCGATTATAATGAAGTTATTCAACTCTATACATGTCTATATATTATAACAGCACAAGCAATTTGCATGATAAATATTATTTTTGCCGGAGTGTATTGAACCTGCGGCCGGATATGTTTAAACGAAATCGAATATCAAAAATATGAAGCTCTACCAATCCATAATGAAATGAAAACTTAACGCTTGGTTTCTGCCTTCTTCAGAAGCGTCCATCTTGCTAGTTTTGCTAAAACTACTGGGGGCAAGGTGAACGTTCTTAAATGAACGCTGTCTTGACAAGAACTTAAAAGCTCTTTGTAATGCTAACGCCATATTGTTTGTTTTTTTGGTATATATATATTTCAAAACAAATTAAAGCTACAATATATGTTAAAATCATCCCATCTAGGTGCCTTTGTGAGAGGTATCGATCTCCTTTAACCCTGTCCTGCCCAAGGGGCATCCCTTTGACGAGTAAAATCTATAAGTCAAAGAATAAATTATTATATGATAAATTATCTAAGTAACGCGGGTAAAAAATGATATAGTACATAAAACTCTTTAGAGCGACATGGTAAATTTCGAATGTAATTAAGTTGCCTAACCGAATAGACAAATCATTACATAGTGAAATTATTATTGTCATTAAGCAGGGAAACTTTCCTTTGAGGACCTATCATGGAAAACACTTGTATGCGATCGTTTCCCCAGTCACTAACTACAAGTTCATCATCGTTGAGGAGAGCAACGCCCATTGGGCGATTGAACTGTCCCAGATCCTTGCCTTTAGAACCGAATGAATTTAGACACGTTCCATCGAATCGGAAGAACTGCACGCGATGATTGTCGAAATCGCAAACGACGATTCTGTCTAGCTTGTCCACAGTTACTCCTCTAGGGCTGTACAGCTCACCCTTCCTGACTCCCGGCTTTCCAACGGTGTTGAGAAACTTGCCTTTTGGTCCAAACACTTTCACGACATTATTTCCGGTGTCCGAAACCACGAAGCGCTTTCGCACGTCGCAGAAAGTAACGGCTCTCGGGTGCTTCAATTTATTTTTCACGGTGTCGCCAAATTTGAACAGGAACATGCCTTCGGGCGAGAACACTTGGATTCTGTGGTTGTTCCAGTCGGCGACTATGATTCGACCTTCACCGTCTACGGAAATACCTGACGGCCCGTCAAACTGTCCCTCTGCAGTGCCTTTGCGACCGATTTTTCTGATCAGTTTGCCGGTTTTGGTGCTATATACAAGGAGGCGGTGGTTGTCTCTGTCAGCCACGATGACGTTCTTCTCTGTGATGTCAAAAGCAATTCCTACGGGATAGTCAAGCTCTTCTCCTCCGAAGTCCATTTTGCTCATGCCGTTGGAGTTCAGTAGATGTACGCAGTGTTTCTGCGTATCAGAGATAGCTATATCCCCGGTGCTGCTTATGGCTATTCCATGGGGCTGGGTAAACAGGCCGTTTGCGCCGGAGACTGAGCCAAATGACTTGAATGGAAGCATCACTGGAGGCTTGACTATCAGCTCGAATGGACTTTCCTGTATGTGTTGGTCTCCCACTTTAACCACTAAGGTGTAGGTGCCTTCCACTTTGGGAACGTACACTACTTCGTATAGGCCATTCTCCGTGTCTTTAACTTCAGCGTCGATGACTTCTCCACAGATGGACGTAGCCTGTACTGTGACACGATCAGCGACGCTGTAACACACCTCGCCTTTCAGGTCACGAGTTGTCACGGCGAAACAAGTTTCTTCTCCGACGAAAGATTTCTCGACCCCTTCACCCTCTGCGAAACAGGAAAGTGGATCTGTGTTACTCACAACAATTTGCCCAAGGGATGCAGACTCCAGGGTGCTTACAAGCGAAGGATTGGGGATGTATTCTACTGCGGCTCCCACAACTGGTCGCGTGTCGACAATTAGATCGTCCATTTTCTCCAGTCGCGAGATCACGCGATCTCTCAGCGTCATTATTTCGGCTGCGAATTCTCTCCCCAGAAGAGAATCCACAAACTTGAGTGAGCTGGTTGTTTGAATGTCAAGCGTCTCAAACTGTTTTTTCTGCGACAGGAGCTTGTCCTTCTTGTCGCTTCGGATATCTTCTAACACTTGAATCATCTCTTTGCCGTGATTTGTAAGGATTTGTACCAGATTGGCGACCTTTGCATTCACTTCATTCTTCAGAGCGTCCACGCGCCTGTCGATTTCCACCATTCGTCTTTCCGCGTTCTCAATTCCCGTTCGAATCTGGCGACTTTTTTCGCGGACGATTGCGGCCTTTTCTCTGATCTCGGCCTTGCCTCTGTCGCCTATTTCTTGAATGTCTTGTGTTGTGTGATACTCCTCGTCAACCATGTTGCACAAAGCGCACATGTAGACATCACAGTCGGGACAATAAAACTCAATACCTTCCAGATCTTTTCGTTCGTGCTCGCAATAAATAGGACGTCTGTACAGCCTGTCGTAGTCGACGCTTTCAAACTCCTGCAATTTTCGTTGCCGGTGTTTCTTTTTCACCGTCATCTGAGAGTGGGCATTCATACATGCCGAGCAAAGATAGACATCGCAGTCAAAACAGAATACTTCCAACATGGACATTTCTGCGCAGTTGTCGCAAAGTCCTTGTTGTTCTTTCAACTTCTTAACCTTGCTAAGATCTAGGAGGCGATTCAGGTGGAGATTTGACGGCGAGTCTGACACCTCGGAAGCTTGACTCTCGCCCGGCACGGTCTCCTCTGTCAGGCAAATTGGACATCGAAATAAACGATCGGACGCATCTTGACTCCACAGTTTCTCTAAACATTTGTAACAGAAACTATGCAAACAGACGGACAGTCGAGGATCCTTGAACACGTCTGAACACTGTGGACACGTTATCGAGGATTCAAGGTTTTTAAGGATATTATCTACCGTGTCAGTTACAGGACCGTTTGCGTCTTTCATGTTAGTCAGCCAAGTCTGTTAACAGGTCTGTAACTAAGAAACGCGTTGAAAATAAGTCTGAATGTTCTCCGCTAATGACACCACCAACACACGATGAGAATATTTGTGTATACCGACGTGGCAATCAAAGGCAGCTTAAGAATTACGGATAGGTATTCCCCGAGGTTGTTATCGTGATATTTTATATAGATCCGTTATGGATCACGAATCACTTAGCTTGCGTTAAATAACCTTACATTTTTTTTATCGCGCAACTCGGTATACGTATTTCTTCAGCCTAGCTGACATCGCTGAGTAAAATAATGAACATCAACAAAATTGCGCACGAAAAAAACAATAGCTAGTCTTAAATAACGCTGAATTCCATGACTAACTGAGTAATCTCCCAACAAGCCGCTTTGTAAAATAGTTTACATATGTAAATTCTTGAAAGCACCCACGCAATCTTCTTGACAGGTGATATTGTGTGATGCAATGTAAAAGCATTCTAAGAGTTCTAAAACCCTGCTATTTGCAATTTTTTACCGCGTATTCTGGTCATCCTGTTTGGCTTGACACAGTGACATCAGTGCTTTTTCCGCTCAGTCCTGTTTTGTTTCTTTATTGCTCAGTAATCAGCGATAGACCAGCGTAAGATGAGCATAAATTTCACGCCGAGAGAGCACGATCCCCTCTGTATATTGGCCTTGTTTCTTTTCGGGAAAAACAACTATCCTGCATACTGGCCAATTTTCTCGGACAACGGAAAGTGAACATATCAAGTGAAAACACACAGGAAGTGGGGAACAAAATACAATGTTGAAATTTCATCCACTCTGGAAAAATATTTTGAGAATGCATTGCTCTTTGATTCGTGCATGCAGCAGGGGGTGCATTAGGATCACTTCACCCTTTGCTCTCTTTCTAATATCAGGGCGTAGTTGGTTGTCGATGTGATACAAGGAGCTTTCAAACTTTAATTCTAAAATGTTTCAAATTAAACAAAAACTTATTTGTTAGTATAACTATAAATTGTATTGTTACTTCACCGTGATACCGGAACGAAACGTGCCCGGCTTGCAATGACGAAATCTGGAGAGGTTTTCCTTTTTATAGGAATTAAACTGTAGTTGACAAAGTTTCTCGGACTCATTTGTCTACTGTTAATTTGGTTCCCGGATTCGACAAATGAAAGTTGGGCGACTGGAAAACATGGTTTTAGAGATCAGTTCTGAGAAAAATCGAATCATTTGCACAAAAACAGTGGATTATGACGAATATTGGTTGCCTGAAAAGACCGAGCTAAATACAACATTTGAAGCGAATGACGAAATCCTTGATTAACTAATGATTGATCATATCAGTGGATAAAAAGTAACTTATGCCATTTAAAACTTGGCGTGTTTATTATTTAACTCCACAAAACTGAACACATGAAACGCTGAGCGAGTGATGACGTTCGGACGTACACCGGTACGAGATTGGCATTTTGCCTTATTGAGATTAGACCACGAGTAGTCCCTCTTTCACTTAGTCCGTCGAGCGAGACGCGAAAGAAACCTGCGAGAAAAAAGAGGGCACGTGAGATCCTGGGGGCAAGAAGATAAGAGAGCGTTGATTTGTTTTCCTCCCATGTGGAGTCACAAGTGGACAGAGGGAATGGGTCTTTTCTGCCTTGACAATCAATCTCTTGGCATGACTAATACATCAAATCCAGCTAGGGCTGCATATTCTTACAATAGTCTCTGACTGACTGACTTATTGTAATAAATTCAGTTTAATTAAGAAAGGCGTCTTACTGACTGAGACATACACTGAATGAGAAACAGGGGTTTCGTTGGCCTAAGCGACTTTCATTTCTACTGGGGTACAGGGCTGTGGGGTTAATAATGGTTCGGCCCTCTATGTAACGAGACGAGATCAGAGAAAAATTGGATTAAAAATCAGACCACAGTTTTGTGAATTGCCCGATACTGATAAAAGCATGTTATTGACCTAGCGGGTGGTCCGTATTCGTATAAAATATTGGTAGAGTTCCTTTTTGAAAGTTTATGAAAGTGCTAAAGTAGAGTGAACCCAATATTTCAGACTTAACAAAGTGTTTAACTTTAGCGGCCCTTTTGAAACTCTTCTGATAAACTGATGTTTTTCAGCGATCCACTGGAAAAAAGGATTTCTACTTGACAACAAATTGTTTTCTGCAAGTGAATATATGAAAGATCATATACCAATATTGAAATTTGTTTTTCCTTTGTAAGCAGCTCTCCGAAGCTCGTAAGCTTTCAATATCAGCGGTCCCATAATGCAAGCCCTCGGAGAACCAATTAAAAACCTCCTTTTTATTAGGGCCAGTTCACCGTATCATGTAATAAGAACTATATTTGCCAGCACAACAAGCTTCAATTTTTTTGTTATCATCACGTCGTTTGTCAAACCGTGATTAAAGAGTGTAACAACCCTTTGTGTTTGGATTCATTGTGTCTTATCTTAAGACGACAGGATGGGAGGTCTATTCAACGGTTTGTTTCCTCACAGCAGAGTTTATATCCTCGCCTTGCTGTGAGTTAAGTATATTTAACAATTATTCCATGAGCGCGCGTTGGATATGAGATGATAGATAGCCAACGAGGCGCGTAGCGTCGAGCTGGCTATAATCATTTCATAGTATCCAACAAGCGCGAGTGGAATAATTGTTTTATTAAAAACGCCCCCAAAATATAGAAAACTAGACTACAATAAAAACGAAAACGGCCCATAAAATCACACATACGCTCGCCATTTTTGTAGATCATGGCTCACATACCATGATGGCTAAGCCAATGAAAACTCTCGAATTGCATTATCCAATGATCCAGTTTTTAATAAACAGGGATAGACACCTGGAATATGCTATAAGCTGGGTAAGAAATAAAGTAGAGGGTCTGGAGTGGCAGGCTCTTTTAGAAAGGTACTGAATTCGGCAAAACCTCAGAAACCATATAAGGGACTGTGCAATAATTATCTGAAGGGGGGTTCTAAGGGCGCGTTCGTTTGGGATATTCTGGAATAAGAATATATTCCGGAATATATTCTGTCTATTCTGCTTCTGGTAGTAGAATAGCCGGAATGGAAATCCAGGTATGCCGGAATGAGAAGAGCTCCCAAACAAACGCTTTCTCGCATTATTCCAATTATTCTTATTCCGGATTGATCCCAAACGAACGCGCCCTAAGATTAATAGGGGGGGGGGGGGGCTGAGCTTAAACCAAAGCGCAGGGTAGGGGGGGGGGGTAAGATGTAATTTCTTAAACATTTGAAGGGGGGGTTAGAAGTTAAACTGAGAGGTCTGATCTCAATCCATGGACTCACGATAATGTATATTACATGTAAGCTAATCAAAATCAATTTTTGGAATCTTGGCTCTAAAAGCAGACAAAGGAAATCTGGAAAGAAACACAATTCCAGAAGATATTTGTTGGGAGAGCAGAGACGATGTTGAAAGACTGACTAACAAACAACTTCGGCTCTATCTAAGGCAAGAAGGTCTAATAGTATCTGGAAACAAGGCACAATTAGTTGAGCGAATACTTAAGTATGCAGATGGTTCTGTAGCAAGAACATTTGATGAAGACATCGAAGATGATGATGAAAACATGCCCTCCAGTTTTCATGATGATACCTCAAGTGATTCTGAGGAGGAGTCAACCGAGTATGAAGGTGGTTCATCCGGCGACGATTATGTGCAGCGCAGCTTCCAAGTTTTATTTATTGATGATGCAGACATACCAGAAGTAGTGTAAAGGTAAAGAGGGATGTAGGGAGGATCGGTTGGGGAAGGGGGGTTGAAAGTAATCTCCCCTCTAGACGGGGGTGGACAAGAAGTTATTTTAACTTTAATTCAGGGGGGGGGGGGTGCAACTTTATTTTAAGGCCTATTTTGCTAATTTTAGAACCCCCCCTCCAGATAATTATTGCACAGTCCCTAACCTGCATTACATACAACAACAACAGCAACAACAACAACAACAACAACAACAACAACAACAACAACAACAATGAGCCTTATTTACATGGCCATAAAAGAGAGTTACGTTACAGCCGGTTGCATGGCCGGGGTAAGAGAGTACGTTTTTCTCACGTAATCTCATGTCAGTTTTTATCTTTGTCAGTTTTTTAGAACCATGATACGCATAAAGGATATGTCAGCTGTTTTAGAGAGATGTGGAAAGGATTGTAAATTATGCTCAACTTAGTTTTATACGAAATATATTGTAAACAAAAGTATCTTAAGTGGTTAACTTTTGTGGTTTTAATTCTTAAAAAATATCAGGTGTTTTATCTGTGTCCCCAAGTAGTACCATTGGCCCCAGATCGACCAGACACCTTAATAAAAGGATTACTCTCTTACTCTGCCACACCCCCTACCTGTTTCCTTCTTTTCATTCTCCTGTTTTACATCACAAATGCCATTTTAGGCAGTCTAGCTAGCAGAATTTTTACACTATTATACTGCCGCAATTGCAATACTTATCCACTTTTCTAAGCCACTTCTTGTGGAAATGAAACGTCCAGGAATATATTCATAGACTACGAGCAGCCTCTCAGAGGACGCACTAAGAAAAAAGTCGGTAGGTCGGTCGGTCGGCGGCTCGCTCGGCTGCTCGGCCAGCCGCTCTTCGATCGGACAGCTACATCATCAGAAAAAGCCTGCTGTCACAGAAGAGATATACCCCCAAAATTAAAAGTAGGTTTATGTGTTATATTTGCTCTTCCGTTTATCCTTGTAAATTAGCTTCGCGCTTTACTTAGAATTGTAAACTTATCGTAATCTACAGGCAATGTCATAAGATAACAGTGTATAACTCTTAAACGTGGAATAATTACGAAACATAAATATGTTGACACAGAAAGTTACTTCTCTAGGTCTTTAAATCACTTACAGTCCAGTATTTCGATTTATATCGGTAATTTATTCATTCTGCAAAAAGAGCCCCTTTTATCTATTTTTGTTGCGTTCGACTAAGAACGCCATCATAATGCGGTCTGATTCGAGAATTTTCGACCGTTCATCGACACCGATTTTGCCCCCCCCCCCCCCCCCCCCCCGAGACCACCTCGGGAGGTAGTCCCGGCCCGCTTAAAAAGAGGTCCGCGTGCCGATACTAGAGGAATTCTCGTCCCCAGAGTCTTTGCACTCATGACTGACCAGGAAAGCGAAGGCTCTGGGCTTGAAAATGAGCTCTGGGGACCAAAATCTTTTACTTGCTTCTCGCGGGGAGGAAACTATCCAGGTCGCTTTAGAATATAGTAAAACCTCAAAGGAAACGAAACAGGTATAAAGCATGGTACAGTTAAGTAACACATCATTTCTACTTGATTCAGATCGACTACATACACGTTTTGAAAGATTGTGAGGTTTCTCGGTTGTCGATCGATGCCAGAGACAAATATGAATCGCAAATTTTCCTCGTTCTTTCTTCCACTGTATTCTAGCCTATATCTATAAGCATGGAACATTCGTATATAAATGATGTTGTACTTTACTTTTAAACTTTAATATTGATAAGTTGTCTTTTTACATTGCGTTTCACAAAACTTTTGACAAACGGTTTCCGAAGTTGGTTTGGAATTCCCGAAGTTCACTACGAACCACAAATCACCCAAGCGTAATATAAGGGTTTGTAGGAAGAGCTGTGGCTGAAATATAAGACTTTTTATGGGAATTAGGAGATGACATTTAAGTCGTTTAATGTATGGGTTATTTACCAAATAAACACTCTTGAACATTCAACGTTGTCATTTTTTCTCATCCACGAGAGTTTAAATGAGATCTGAGCGAGTTTTGATACATTTGTCCCACGGTGATATTTAACAAATAAAGAGGCCCAAGCCGTGTATTACACTGTGATAAAACACGACAGGCATTTGAGAACACGAGGGAAATGTAGAAAGCACGAGCGGCAGGCGAGTGTCTTAGAACTACATTTCTCGAGTGACTGGAGTGTTTTATCACAGTGTAATACACGGGTCAGGCTTCTTCATTTGCTTTGTAATTTAGATTTTACGTGCGCAAAACAATAAAACACGCTTTTCTCTGTTTTATTTAACAAATAAAGAAGCCTAAGCAGTGTATTACACTGTCATAAAACACGACAGGCATTTGAGAGCACGAGGGAAATGTAGAAAACACGAGCCGCAGGCGAGTGTTTTCTACATTTCTAGAGTGTTCTCAAATGCCTGTCGTGTTTTATCACAGTGTAATACACGGCTTAGGCTTCTTCATTTGCTTTATGATATAGATTGTGCGCGTGCAAAACAATAAAACACGCTTTTTCTATGTTATATACTCTGATAAAACATAGCGCGCGCAGGGTTCAATCTATGTTATAACTGAAAATATTACAAAAGACTACCTTGTCTCTTATTATACAGCCCAGAACAGATGGCAGCAGGCCATATTGTCGCCGCTCTAATGCATGTAAGGGCGGTGAAAGGGATGGCCTTGTTTCGCCCCTCAATTGCGTTTCCGCCATTTCAAAGCAACTAGCCAAACTTACTTTTTGCACTCGAGAATCTGCCATGATTTTTTGAACAGCCCGCGAAAGCGCGCCTCAAGCGCGCTTGAAATCATATGTGAGCCGCTGTCATACAAGCGCAGGGGCTCACAAAATTAAGAGTGCCGCTCTTGTTTTAGGGGTGCTGTTCCAGAAATCAACATTGAAAAAGCTCGAACATATTTTGCCGTGTAAATCAAGCGGACCGTGCCCAAACCTATTGGCCCGCGTGCCAGAATTTTGGAGTGTCGTACACAAAACGAATGTCGTGTAAATGCGCCTTTTGATTACTACTAGTTTTATCTTTTATTCTCGGTGCAAAGCATATATATCGTGAGAAAAGGCTCTGGCGGCTTGCAGGGTGTGATTTATTGTCCTCGGATGTGAAGTAGCGTTTTGTCAACTAACACCTTTATTTACCTATACCTTGAGCAATTTTCTCGAATTTTATCTTGAACGGAAGATCTAAACGTCAAGCAATTTCCTTTACGGATGTTGGTATTGACAAGAGTTGACTTAATTTCTACGAGGCTTAACCTACAATAGATAAAGAAGACAAGAGAGTTCCAGATCTTTGACTGTTTGAAAGTCCTTGCTGATTTGCTGTCCGGCTGACCGGAGACTCTCCGACCCTGTGCCTTTGGAATTGAGTAATGAGTCAATGCAGTGAGCCTGTGTTCTTCGGAGCTTTCCTCAAGACAAGTCCGTCCGTCCGCCGTTATTCCTGTGTTCCACAGCACTCAAGCTGATAGTCCATATCTGCCTTAACCACGCGGTTCTGCTCGGAAAACTTTTCGTTGCACTGTTCATTGCCCGAGCCCGTGTACAGGCTCCGCCTGGCTGCCAGAAGGGTCTAACCGCGGTTGGAAAGGCCAAGAATGAACTGTGTGTTAAGTGTCTATCCTCTTTCCGGTCCTGCCAGTTTCGATCCTCGACTGGAGACTGAGCTTCTTTACAGGCGTTTTCATTACATTCAGTTTTAACATTCATTACGTTCATATCGAGCGGTAGCAGTGTTACAACCTTTTTGTATAGAAATGAATAAATGTCATTTTGTTCTGTACGTAAACTACATCGCCATCGCGTCATCCCTATTCTCAGTTTGCAATCTGCTCATATTATAGTATAACAGAAAAGCAACTGTGAACACGGGTATAAATTGTCGGTAACTTGCGAAACAGCTTAAATTGAAACAAAGAGCAATCTCCGTCAGCCTGATGCGAACAGTTTCATCGAAATTATAGCGAAGTGGGGTATGATGTGATCGCCTGGGAAAAAGTCTTTTAAATACGTACAATTTAGATATTTGACAGATTATGCTGGCATAATTTTGATCACAATATCTAGTATAACGCCGGCGGCAGAATACCTATAATTTAAGCTTATTGAACCAGATGCCAGTTAACCAACGACTGACGAATGATGTATACAAAACACCATTCAGTTTAATTGTACCAAGGCACCTGGTTCGTCTCTGTTTCTGTTTGTTTGTTTGTTTGTTTGTTTTTTTTTTTGCTTCTACCGATATGTTTTCATTTCGTTACGTGTTTATTTGCTACACTGAGCTTTTTTTTTTTTTTTTTTTTTTTTTTTTTAAATTAGAAACGTTACACCCCCCCCAAAAAATATAACTAACCTCCCCAAATCGGCCACCCCTCTTCAACGACCGCTTAATTCGGTATAATTAGGAGCAGGACCATTATCACCTCCAGCCGAGCATAATTTTTAGCAAAAAGAATACTATTTTACGAACATAATCCGTCTGACCCTATAACACTTTCAAGTTAAATAATGGTTAAATAATATTTAGATAAATAAGTGTTAAACGTGCCTCCAGCCGAGAGTGATTTTGAGCATAATACCCTAGTTTTATGGCTGATGCCAAAATTTACGACCATCGTCCATCAAATCGTTTAAACTCTTTTCAATTTTGCGGCTTGACATGTCAGTCAGCTGTCAACACTCTCGGACAATAAAATGAAAGAAAAAACTAAATCCGTCAGCGGAAAACTTTGTCAAATATTAAAAATAACACTGACTGACGCTGAAAAATACTGGGGTCGCAGATGATTATCATTTTTGCAGATGATTATCATATTTGTTCTTGATATGGTCAGATGGTAGCTTTTTTAAATGATAAACACGTATAACATGTTGTGGCAGTCTCGAGTGAAAATATCATGACTACTGACATTTTTAGACAATTTAGCTCCACTGGAAAATGCATGCGTGCTGAAGTTGCGGTTTTTCCTTTCTTGTCACGCAGTTTTAATGCATCGCGCCGTATATTTTATGCTTTGTATTTCTTTTAAAACTACTTGTATTATTACATCGGCGAAAGGAAAGGAATTTCATGAATCTTGAAAATGATAAAATGGTCTAAAATGGCTTTGAAAACAATGTTCGAGTGGATTAAGTACAAGATTGACGGACCAACTAGGTATTTTCACTGGTCAGTTAAGCGAAGGGATTTTTCAAGGATCAG
>JAHPZR010030522.1:10000-12481 GCA_019787425.1 Platygyra sinensis | reverse complement strand
GCCTTGGTGGGCGGTGTTTCTTCTTTTTTTAGGTGAGGAGGAAAAGGAGAAATAAGCTAACTCACAAGTTCAACGAATCTCGGCTTGTCATTGCAGCAGCGCTTAGATGATAACTCCATCTTTATTATATGGCTAGCTCCGTGAGCGGGCAAGATGAACCAAATCGCGCGCTGTGATTGGCTACCCGAGCGGGCAAGATGGAGCCATCTTGCCCGCTCGGGACTAACCCGCTGCATCCCGAAAGCAAAAATTTCACCAAAAGCCATATAATAAATCCTTTATTGACCAAGTTTGTTGGGTCAAGATGGCTGGATATTGGCCTCGTTCTTTTTTTTGCGAGTTTATGGACCTCGACTTCGTCTCGGTCCATAAACACGCAAAAAAAAAAGAACTTGGCCAATATCCAGCCATCTTGTCCTCACACTTGGTCAATAACCCATACATATGAATTACTTCAGGTCCATAGAGAGGGTGTATGGCTTACGCTTTGCAATGTCAATTGCTCCCTGTTATAGGCTGAGAACAAGACTATAGACACGTCTGGGGTTCTATTTCTTGCAAATGCGTCCTCTCAAATTCTGCCAGTGTCTTGTTGCTCATCATCCTGTTCACGGATGTGGCTGTGATAGAAGGTAAATCCATTTTAGAACTCAGAATAATCCGAGGTAAAAAAAATAATTGGCTAAGTGAAAACAATATCAAAAAGTATTCAACGAGTAATAACGACTGATATATTGATATAGTAAAATCAGCTTGATAGCAAGGCCTAGAGGACGAAAGCAAAAGAAATGAAAAAACATGCTCATTCAGTTTCTTTTGTTTGTGTTCCCCTTGGTCCCACTGTTAACTGAGCTGAATTTTAATATATCGAAGTTGTCTATTGGCGGCAACATACATACAATAAATTTGTATTCGAAATTTTTCCAATGCCATCGCTGTTCAATGTTTAAATTCAAACTAATAGACACGGTATGACCCCCGCTGATCTCGTCCGGGAAAGAACTGGTCGGGTTGACTGGTTGCGCATGTTTTTAGGGAAGGATACGGTATTGTTAGCCTCCCGTAAAGAAGGTTATCAAAGAACTGCGAGGGCCAGCAGCCTGACAAATAGTAAGGGCCTGTAGTCAGATGGAACAGTATTCCATTCAAGCTCTTGTCCCATTAAGCCATCGGGCCTTTCTGATCCTCTTCATATAGAAAAACAGTCGAAAAAAGACTACCACCAGTTAATCTTTCAAATTCACTTTCAAAAATTCAAACGGAAGTCTGCGGAGGATGGAAGGTCTTTTCCAGTATCGACTAGCTGCCTCTGGAATATGATTTCTGCCCATGTCAAAATCCTGAGGAATTGGACCATTTTATCGTCTAAATTTAAATTGTTTTAATTGTTAGACTTGATTTAATGACTTGCTTAATAATATTTTATTGTGTCTGTCATCTTAGTTTTTTATAGTATCGGTGCATATTTGAGAATCTTTCCTTGTATTTTATTTTTAACTCGTCATTTTTTATACTGTAAATATTTAGATGAGAGCCAATGGTTTTGCAGTGTTTACTGTTGTGTGATTTTATATTTATTATTATTACTACTCTCTTGTAGGCCTTATCAAGTGTCACTTTTGTGACACGAGGGCAGGGCCTTGTGATACGGACAATTTGCAGGGAACAAGGCCACGAACGTGCTCTCGCTGGTTCAACCAGTGCTCGCTCTACAGGAGGGTCTTCCCTAATGGAACAACTGCACAAGTCGTGAGAGGTTGTGACCGGGATTGCAACAAACCTGCCATGAAGTGGACACTTGGCCGATATCAGAAAACTACTCACTGCAAATTGTGTTGCGACAGCGACTTGTGCAACACACATGTGAATGATCCTTGCAGTAGATCGTCTACTTCGGTGGCTTCAACAATACTGTGGCTCAGCGTACTGATAACTTTAGAACTGTGTGAAAAGTAGCGCGCAAATGGAGGGAAATCTGTAACACTGCTCCAATGGAGAGATGCTAACCCTATACTCTCGAGAGGAGGGGAAGGACACTTATCGGAGCGAGGCTGAAGCTTTTTTGACCGACTTTTTGACCCCTATAGGCTCAACTACTAGCCGCTGGTCAGGAAAGGAGACTGCGCTTGTGGACTGCACTGGCAAAAATCGAGCCTAAAAACGGAAACAGTAACAGGGTTTATTATTATTATTTCGTCGAGTGCAGCCTGAAAGATACTTTGACTCCTGCTAAAAAAATAGTGGCATTTCGTCATCAACAGCCTAAGTGAAACCAAAATCTTTGATTTATACCCCTAAGGGAGACCTTTACTTGTGGGAGTTCCTCCCCGGGCCTTTTACTTCCACCTTTACTTATGGGAGTTCCTCCCCGGGCCTTTTACTTCCACCTTTACTTGTGAGAGTTCCTCCCCGGGCCTTTTACTTCCACCTTTACTTATGGGAGTTACTCCCCGGGCCTTTTAATTCCACCTTTACTTATGG
>JAHPZR010030522.1:0-7500 GCA_019787425.1 Platygyra sinensis | reverse complement strand
TACTCTAGATGTAGCTAATGCTGCATTCTACCCAGGAATTTATGTATCAGTAAAAACGCTCTTGACGTATCCTGTGTCGGCATGCGCTGCTGAGTGCAGCGAGGTTGAAGACGCCACCACGAAACACGATGACCGACGATCGCCTTTCATCGTCAGCAATATTGCACATCCACAAGGAAAAAGAAATCGATGTTGAGAGCGTGCGCGACCAGTTTGCACAGCACAAAGAAAGACGCCTCGCTCTTTGCTTATAAATGATAACTGTTCTATAAAACGAAAAACGCTGCTGAGCGCATGCTCGAGGATCCACAACCAAAATGTTTTGTTTTGCGTCAAGTTTGCTCAAAATAAGGGCAAGACGCTTTGTTCTTTGCTTGCATTCACACAACTATTTCGAACAAGAAATAAAGAACGCAGTATTTTTCGCTTTACGTACGTTTCTGAGATCATATGTACTTGTGCGTACTTGAAAAAATGACCACGCTACGCGCGCCTGTATGGCTCTATTAAAGTAACATAAGTAGCACGGGCTGAGGTTGTTCTTTATACGCGAAGACAGAGCGAGCTAGTTTCATTACGGCAAGGCAACGAATTGGATCAGAGCATAGGCTAAGCCATGATATCTTAATGGTATTTCATTTTCCGGGTTGCTGGCTTTCCTATGAGTGCACTGAAAATTGAAAAGATCTGTTTCAGTCCCAAAGTGTCAATTCAGCCCTGCTGGGGAAAGTCTGATTCAAACCTTCCTGGAGCCATTTGAGCGTAATCTGGGCTAAAAAAGCTACATCAAAAAGCTATTCCAGCCCACGTTAGGGCCCATTTCAGCCCAAGGACCAAATCAGCCCTAGCCAATTGGACTGTATTGGCCCTGATTTAAGGGAGCCAAATTAGACCCAAAAATAGGACTGTATTTTACTCACCGAATCGGCCCTATTTTTAGGGCTAAAACAGATATTTCTGATTTACAGTGTGATACACCTGAATATGTCGGGTACAAAAAATATTTTTTTCTGTTATGGAAGCATAGGCGTACGGGCACCTTCGGACTTGGGGGGAGGGGGGGCGGCGGCGGTGACCTTATTGCCCGAAAAAACTTTAAATAATGCCCGAAAGCGTCAGTTGAATATACGTACTCAAATCGCAGTAAAAACAAAAATATTCCCAATTCTCACGTCTAATGAAACTGTTATCATTCCGGAAATACACTGAGCCGGGAATTCCGATTTTTTGGAACCTCCAAGGGAACTGATGAAAATTGCTTTAAAAAATCGGACAGATCGGGAAATTACGGCATTTGACTGAGGAGAGAGAAACGACTTTTGGTACAAGTTATCGGGAGGATCGAAAAAATGAGGGTTCGAGAAATCAGGATTCCACTGTAGTTATTTTGAAACATTGCATACTCCTAGCCTATGACTTCAATCGACAGCCTGGTATACGTAAAATCAGAAACTTATAAAAGAAACAGTTAATTGCTCCTCGTACAAGAAGTTCAGGAAAATTTTAAACCGGCACTTTGCGGAGCCATTCAAAACGGCTCTTTTCAGAGACTTCACAAAAACAAAAGTCTTGGCAGAAGCCCGTCTTGGTCGTCCTTTGCTTTCATCCTTTTGTCACTAATGGAAAAAACATCGTGGATTTCCACGGTACACATTTAATTGACATATCGCTTTTCCAAAACAGAATACTTGCAATTGTGGATCGTTAGATCATTTGACCTAAACTCCGTTTTGACAAGACAAACGCCAGTGAAAGTAGCCTACAAGCCTGCCTTGATTACCTCTTAGAATGCTTTCTCCCGAGCACTTTTGCCCGAATCATCAGCTTTTTGCCCGAAAAATTTCAAAATTTTCTGAGACTGGGGGGGGGGGGGGGGGGGCTGCAGCCCCCCCGGCCCGTACGCCTATGTATGGAAGTAAACAAGTGTATTCGTAAACAGCCTTCAGAAAATGATAAGCCCATCATATTTGGCCGCCCTCCTTCAAACCCTGTATTATTATTCTCTCTGTATTATTATCATTATCATTATCACTATCCCTATCATTAGCATTATTATTATTGTTATTTATTATTTTTTCACTACTTTTGGTGGTGACTTACCGTATTTCCTTGAATAATAGCCAGGGGCGATTATTTCTTTTTTCGCACCAAAAGGGGGCGATCATTCGAGAGAAGGCGATTATTCGACGGAGGCGATTATTTCAAATATTTCTCACGAGGTCGTGCCCTATATATTTTGTTTTATAATACCAAGCAATAAAGGAAAAAGTGAAATACAGTGTACATGAACATAACCATAGAGATACTATAAAAAAAATCCGGTGCTTTTGTAACCATTCAGTTGTGAACAATTAAATGAAAGCTTGCTTGTTCCCCAAGATATCAATCTTTAACTTGAGAGGGAGGGGATAAGAGAAAGAGAAAATGGCGAGGGGAAGGGGGGCGATTATTCGAGGGAGGCGATTATTTCAAATATTTCGGTCAAAGGGGGCGATTATTCGAGGGAGGCGATTGATCGAGGACGGCTATTATTCGAGGAAATACGGTATCCCATACCCCTGCGCTGTCAGCAGCAACGCTTTGCATTGCAGGTTACAAAGCAAATAAACCTGGAAAGTACGAAAGTTGTAGCACGAAGCATTTATTAAAAACAGCCTGATTCTGCGAAGGGAACCCAGCCTGCTAAATTTCGGGTTTTGATTGTCACGCTCGGAAAGGCCTGGCGACTAGTTACTTGTGTCAATTTCCCGCCAGCAAGCAGGCAAGAGTGAAAGGGAGATCAGAACAAAAAATGTCGAGAAGTACGTTAGCATTTGTGACGGGGAATCACAACAAGCTCAAAGAAGTAAGTACACCAAGAAAGAGTAGCTGGTCTACTCATTGAGAGCAGTCCATTTACTCAACAAAAAAAAAGACCAAGTGTACATGTCGTCCATTTTCAATATCCACACGATATCCACACCTGTGTAGTGGGATAAAGCAAAACTTCAGTTGTTCAAATACCTTGAAACTTTACGTGTTGTCAAACTCCAATAGATTTGGGGCTATAGTAAAAACAGACTGTAAACAGGATTGTAAACTGTACTGTCTTAACCCTGATTCTATCGTCCCGAGCCGCCATTTTGAATACGTAGCGTGACAAACTAATAGGGTCACACGACAAAAAAGGATGGCGACGACACGAGCGTACGGTTCATAACTTTTTGTTGAGAGATGTAAAGTATGTAATTTTGTGTCGGTGCAAATTCGAATCTCTTCCGTAACCTTTATGGCATATTACCCGGCTTATCTAATTAATCGAACCAAACCAATCGTTCGATTGGGTTCGGCTATCGAACAAAATCGAACATCTGTTTTGCATGCTGTGAGTTCGATTAGACTATAATCACGCAGGGGTAATCATAATCAACCTCTATTGAATGGGATTACTAGAAAAAAACGTCCAAAATATCAATTTGGGTTCTTGTCACTCTTGACATTTCTTTTCGGGTTCACTGAAAATTAGCAGCAATTTGACCTTCATTAGAAATTTCTCCCGACCACATGGCTATTTTGGGGTATTATGCAGATGTGACAGTCGTCCTATCAAATTGCTAACAAAAGATTCAAGGGGGTTTGTGGGACGGTTTACTTTAAGTTACAACATTTTTGCAAAATGTACACTTGTTTGATAATGGGGTAATATTTCGACATTTTTTTGTTTTCATTACTTCATTTTTAATCAGTGTTAATAATAAAACTCAAACAAACAGGAGTTTGGCAATTTAACAAATTGACGTCAGTTTTTTATGTGTCTGTCCTGTTATTGATCATGAATTTTGTCATCACATTGTCAAAGTAGCTGTGGATCCACGAGGTGATAGCCGAGTGGATCCGCAGACTACTTTGACAATGTTATGACGAAATTCATTATCAATAACAGGACAGACTAATTAAAAACTGACATCAATTTGCTTTTTATGATAACAAATTGTTGAATTGCCGGCTCTCGCTTGCTGATTCATCGCATGAATTTTAAATTTATGTGTCTGTCCGCATATTGACAATAAAAATTAGCCAATGAGCGCGCGTGAATTTCTGCAGTTATCGTAAAAAGCATGTTTGATTGAATACCACTGTCTACGGTTTGGTTATTGATCGTTTGATTTTGTTCGATTAGATTCTCTGATTGTTTTTAAGGTTGTTGCCATACTGGGAGAGACATTTCCATGGAAAGTGGAGTCCAAGAATATAGATTGTAAGTATGATAACTTCACAAGAACTATAGGTTTCAACATGTAAACATTTTAAAATGTTTAATCATGAGTATGTCTGGAGCACATAAGTACGCCAGGATTCGTTGTATCTTATTATTCTGGTGACCATTGTTAATCGCAATAGTACGTTCCTTGTATATCTGGCCAACCTTAATAAGATGGCACACGTCTCTTAGTACACTTACTGTGGCCAGTGATAATAGGTGTCAATCAACAAGAAAAGCAGCGGTCAGTGTGCAGGCAAATGAATAGTTTGTATTGCTCGTAATAAATGATTAACTAGCTTGTGCAAAGGTTCAGAGTGTATTCTCTCGTGTAAACTGCTTCTTAGTACAATTATCATGTGTACTATTAAAGGAAAAAATTCATAAAACTGTTCCCATAACGCGCACCATATGTGACCCAGATCCAAAAAAAAAAAAGAAAAACCAAACATTGAAAAGAAGCAAACTGGGTGTATTTGTTACTCTGCCTGGATTCTGGGTTCTAGTCGATTGCAAGTCTGGTTACCCTAGCAAGCAGGTTAACCCTAGCTGGAGGGCAAAAGATGGCCCAGGTTCACAAGCAAAATTTCACAGGTAGGGTAACCTTACAACCTGGAACAACCTAATGTGAAGTTACACTCAGAGGGTTCAGAAGCAAGTAGAAAGTTAACCTGGGTAGGAAGGATTACATGAAACCCTACCTGGAGTGTTTACATAGGAAAAAAATAAATACCCACCTGCCAGGGTACCCACCTACCCGGGTAACCCTGGCTGGCTTATAAACATGGTGAAGAAAAAAAGAGGAAATGTGTGTTAGGGTAACCCTCTCTCCTTGTAAACAGGCCCTTGCTTTGTATGCCTGACATTTCTTCAGGATGCTGGTGACAAGTTTATACATGTACATGTATCCTCTACACGCAAGGTGAAGAGAAGTACCGGTATTCTTGCTTTAGAACACAACATAATGAACCTGTCTAGTGCTTCAGCGCAAGCAACATTATTTTCTCTCTTGTTATTTTTAATTTGTTTATCTCCCATTTCCTGACTTATCAACAATCCTGCTCCCTGCATTGCCTTCTCCTCCAGAACCCTCTTGCCTTGTTTTTCTTTGGTTCATGCCTCCCTCCACCTCCCAAAGGGCAACTTGTTACACTGATTTTAAATAATTTTAATACAGGCAGTCACAAATGTTGTCCTCCATCTCTCTGTAGTACCCGAATTTCAAGGTGAACCTGATGAAATCTCTGAAGAGAAGTGCAAAGTTGCTGCTAGAGAGGTTTGTTCTTTATAAAAGCTCATCGCACTGAATCACAATTAATGTTCAGTCTATAGTTATCCAGGATTTGGATTAACCTCGCTATAAAAACTGTGAAGTTTTTCTTTGTGTTGTAACAATTGTTAGGGTTAGGGTTAGGGTCTATTATGTTGACTTCTTTGTATTCTTTGTTTTACGTCACTGGTGAGTGTCACAGTTTTTACTCCGAGGATGAGCCCAGGTTTTGTACATGTACAGTACAATAAATTATTAGTTACAGTAATGTACTTGAAGATGTTACCTTAAAGTATATTTTATACTATGTAGAAAAGGGTGCAACATTTAGAAGATTTACAGAAGATCCCATCCCCATGCGACCCACACTTTCACTCCTGAACAATTTGAAGAATTTAGGTCAATGTTCCAAGATGCATGAGGAATAAACCGGCAGGTGATTTCATCTCTTTTACATGCTACAAACTTCAAGCAGCACTTACATGCATGTTGTTCTATTGAGGTGCTTTCTTTTCTTGGTTTTTGTGTGTATTAGATTGGAGGTCCAGTGATAGTTGAAGACACATGTTTGTGTTTCTCTGCCCTAGGAGATCTTCCAGGACCTTATATGTGAGCATTATTTTGAAATTTTTATCCTAAGAGTAATAATTATTCCTAGCAGTCCATGAATAAATGAATCACAGAGCAGAAAATGTCTAAAGAGGAGAAAAAAATGCTCAACACTGAAAACAAAGTTTTTGTTTTCATACAACAAAATGTATGTTGCTAATGATAAGCCTTGTTCATGGTCATGTACTTAATGTGGCATCCAAAGAAAAACGGAATGTATAAATGTGTTTAATTTGTGCATGTACCAGCTGCAGTTTCAAGAATGTAGCACTTACTATCACATGTAATAGTAACAAGGTTATCTCTCTTACTACAAGTTGTTTTTTAATTACCTCCAAAAACTCTTTAAAATTATATATATAACTTGCAAAAAATTTCAGACAATTTTAATTTCGGACAAAAAAAAGTGTCTGAAAATTAATTAGTATATCCGAAAATAGAACCATGCGAAATTTTTATGCATCCAAAATTTAAGCATCAAATATTTGTCCAGTACCTTGTAAAACTTTGTACAGTGCAAAATGAGATAAGTGTCCAAAATTGAACAATAATCTCCAAACCTTTTGGGCAAGTAATGTATCTCTACATAATCTACCTGCTTGTTGAGACATGTCCCACCCATAGGCTCTGTCAGTCTTCTGGTGGCCCATGATTACTGATAAATCTGGAAATATAAATAAATCTGCTGGAACTTTAGATGTAGCATTACAGATGTTACAATTTGTTTCTGCATTATTTTAGAAAGTGGTTCTTAAAGAAATTAGGACCAGAAGGTGAGCATACTGGTATCTCATTGATAGTAAATTTGAGAATGCACTACCAGTGTACATTGTGTATGTACCTCAGGATAAAGTAATATTAATTGTCAATTTTTTATCAGGTCTATACAGACTTTTAACAGGCTGGGAAGATAAGTCAGCATATGCACTTTGTACCTTTGCATATTCAACAGGAAAACTTGAGGACCTGTCATACTTTTTAGAGGAAAAACAATGGTATTTACTTGAAATGAAAAGTTTGTATTAATACATGTAGCTTGTATGGCAATCATGCAAACTAAATACACAATCAATTAGATATTACAGTTAGTCAAACTATAAGAAAGTCTTTGTTGTTTATTTGGTTTAGACTTGTATCCATGTATTGAGTTCACGTCATGTAAAAATTCATGAGATTCAAAGGGTCAATGTACATGTACAATACAAAATCTGCCAAGATGTCAGCAATGCTTAGTTTCAGACAGCACTCACAAGTCTTGTTTCATGAAAAATCAAAGGTCTGCACAGAATGTAAGTCAAGAGTCAATTGAGTAAAAATGCAAGCCATTCTCGTTACTCTAAGTAATAGTCTTGTCCCCCCCTCTACCCTGACAAAAAGGTTG
>JAHPZR010030521.1:27500-31245 GCA_019787425.1 Platygyra sinensis | reverse complement strand
GACGAAATGCCACTATTTTTTTAGCTGGAGTCAAAGTATCTTTTAGGCTGCACTCGACGAAATAATAATAATAAACCCTGTTACTGTTTCCGTTTTTAGGCTCGATTTTTGCCAGTGCAGTCCACAAGCGCAGGCTCCTTTCCTGACCAGCGGCTAGTAGTTGAGCCTATAGGGGTCAAAAAGTCGGTCAAAAAAGCTTCAGCCTCGCTCCGATAAGCATCCTTCCCCTCCTCTCGAGAGTATAGGGTTAGCATCTCTCCATTGGAGCAGTGTTATAGATTTCCCTCCATTTACGCGCTACTTTTCACACAGTTCTAAAGTTATCAGTACGCTGAGCCACAGTATTGTTGAAGCCACCGAAGTAGACGATCTACTGCAAGGATCATTCACATGTGTGTTGCACAAGTCGCTGTCGCAACACAATTTGCAGTGAGTAGTTTTTCTGATATCGGCCAAGTGTCCACTTCATGGCAGGTTTGTTGCAATCCCGGTCACAACCTCTCACGACTTGTGCAGTTGTTCCATTAGGGAAGACCCTCCTGTAGAGCGAGCACTGGTTGAACCAGCGAGAGCACGTTCGTGGGCCTTGTTCCCTGCAAATTGTCCGTATCACAAGGCCCTGCCCTCGTGTCACAAAAGTGACACTTGATAAGGCCTACAAGAGAGTAGTAATAATAATAAATATAAAATCACACAACAGTAAACACTGCAAAACCATTGGCTCTCATCTAAATATTTACGGTATAAAAAAATGACGAGTTAAAAATAAAATACAAGAAAGATTCTCAAATATGCACCGATACTATAAAAAACTAAGATGACAGACACAATAAATATTATTAAGCAAGTCATTAAATCAAGTCTAACAATTAAAACAATTTAAAATTTAGACGATAAAATGGTCCAGTTCCTCAGGATTTTGACATGGGCAGAAATCATATTCCAGAGGCAGCTAGTCGATACTGGAAAGACCTTCCATCCTCCGCAGACTCCCGTTTGAATTTTTGAAAGTGAATTTGAAAGATTAACTGGTGGTAGTCTTTTTTTCGACTGTTTATCTATATGAAGAGGATCAGAAAGGCCCGATGGCTTAATGGGACAAGAGCTTGAATGGAATACTGTTCCATCTGACTACAGGCCCTTACTATTTGTCAGGCTGCTGGCCCTCGCAGTTCTTTGATAACCTTCTTTACGGGAGGCTAACAATACCGTATCCTTCCCTAAAAACATGCAGCAACCAGTCAACCCGACCAGTTCTTTCCCGGACGAGATCAGCGGGGGTCATACCGTGTCTATTAGTTGAATTTAAACATTGAACAGTGATGCATTGAAAAAATTCGAATACAAAATTTATTGTATGTATGTTGCCGCCAATAGACCACTTTCGATATATTAAAATTCAGCTCAGTTAACAGTGGGACCAAGGGGACACAAACAAAAGAAACTGAATGAGCATGTTTTTTCATTTCTTTTGCTTTCGTCCTCTAGGCCTTGCTATCAAGCTGAATTTACTATATCAATATATCAGTCGTTATTAACTCGTTGAATACTTTTGATATTGTTTTCACTTAGCCAATTATTTTTTTACCTCGGATTATTCTGAGTTCTAAAATAGATTTACCTTCTATCACAGCCACATCCGTGAACAGGATGATGAGCAACAAGACACTGGCAGAATTTGAGAGACGCATTTGCAGAAATAGAACCCCAGACGTGTCTATAGTCTTGTTCTCGCCTATAACAGGGAGCAATTGACATTGCAAAGCGTTAAGCCATACACCCTCTCTATGGCACCTGAAGTAATTCATATGTATGGGTTATTGACCAAGTGTGAGGACAAGATGGCTGGATATTGGCCAAGTTCTTTTTTTTTTGCGTGTTTATGGACCGAGACGAAGTCGAGGTCCATAAACTCGCAAAAAAAAGAACGAGGCCAATATCCAGCCATCTTGACCCAACAAACTTGGTCAATAAAGGATTTATTATATGGCTTTTGGTGAAATTTTGCTTTCGGGATGCAGCGGGTAGTCCCGAGCGGGCAAGATGGCTCCATCTTGCCCGCTCGGGTAGCCAATCACAGCGCGCGATTTGGTTCATCTTGCCCGCTCACGGAGCTAGCCATATAATAAGATGGAGTTATCATCTAAGCGCTGCTGCAATGACAAGCCAGGATTCTTTTGAACTTGTGAGTTAGCTTATTTCTCCTTTTCCTCCTCACCTAAAAAAAGAAGAAACAACCGCCCACCAAGGCAGCAGTACCAGTACCAGTAGTGGTTGGTGCCCTCGGAGCAGTTCGCAAAAGGTTGGATACATGGCTTGATAAGCTGGGGGTTACCATTAGGACGGGATTGCTACAGAAAACAGCGTTATTGGGAACAGCAAAAATCCTGAGGAAGGTGTTTGGAAAGGTGAAGCAGAAGGAATGACCCAAGGGACCTTTGGCCATTGGCTATGGCTCGCTGCCTTGGTGTAATGTCGGTACAAATATCTACCAGAGCTGAAGCATTACATTTATAATGATAATGATGATGATGATGATGATGATGATGATGATGATGATGATGATGATGATAATAAGCATAGACACGCTGCTCTATCATTGCTGGGTGTAGAGCTTCAAGAGTCTGGCTTTAGGGACGGACGCGGACCATTAGAAAAGTGATGGGAGAGGTGGGGAATTTTCAGCTTGCAAGAATTTTTTTTTTTCGCTTACTGATTGTGCTAAAAAATTGTTTCAGTTGAAACCCTCTGCACGAATTTTTTTTTGAGAAAAATATTGCTTTGTTTTGAGCAGTAAAATAAGTTGATTCATCAGCTATGTTTTTGTGCTTTATAAATTATTCTACACTCACAATAGATCAAATGATAAAGGCCACTTTTTAATACAAAATCTTTTCGAAAATGTACACACAGAGAGGAGGAAGCCACTTGGAGTGGACGGCTTCCCTGTGCATTTTTTCAGTCCCTCCCCTCTGGAATTCTTCTACCACAGCCCATCGTGATGATTCCATACTCCTTTCAACGAAACAGCCCCTCTGTCTGTAGTGTCCTCTACTCCAAAATGTCAGGTTTGGTTAGCTCAGCTGGCAAGCAAATACTGCTCCTATGGGTAATGTAAAACAGATTCAGGGTGTCCAGAAAAAGGCCTAAATGTCACAAAATGCACGACGATCTTGCAAAGCCCCAGTGACAGTCGGACATATCCCAAAACCTTCTGGAATCAGAGTTCGAGAACTGTTAGCGCGCGGTTGCGACTAGCCGATCAGAATACTTAACCGGAAAACGTATTGCGAAGAAACTTATCTGCTGCCTTTATCCTCAAACTTGACAACCCAAGCGGACCACTCCAACGGACACGATATAACAAGACGATATAATTTTTGTCGAGACAATTCCAAATTCATGGCAGAATTAGGTGTGGGATGGATATGGCCGGATGGATATGGCAGGCGCGTAGCGTCCTATACGCATATACACACGTGCGTACTTGAAGTGAGCAGAAGATTTTCAAATTTTTTGCAATTGTTTCTATTCTAAACGTTTTACTTGTACGCAACCAAGATTTCGTGATGAAAACACCACTTTCATTAACTTCTTACATTTAAAACAAAAGCTTTACCATGTTCTAACTTAGTTTTGCATTGTACTTATTTTACATTAAAATTGAGGTCGATCCATGTGCACTACGGTGGAGACATGGCCATCGATTTGGAAGAGTTGAAACTCGAAATGAACAGATGTAGGC